>PVHY01000102.1:0-212474 GCA_004024945.1 Uropsilus gracilis | reverse complement strand
AATTTGAACCACCATCCCTGGCCCCAGCCGTGGCTTCCTAGGCTGCCGCTTACAGGCATGCACCACCATGCCTGGCCTTAAGCACTTTTTTTAAGTACTTTTTCATAAATGCCTTTTATGTACTTCACTATATCACCATCTTTGTTATTTTTTTTTCTGTCATTTCTGTTTTCCCCTATTTGCTTAGGTATGTCATTGAATTCTACTTTTTCCCTAAAGATATATTTCTAACTTTGGTTTTTCTATTACATTTAATTTATTTGTTGTTTGAGGTTTTCATTTTAAATTTCTATATTGGGCTTTCCTTGGACTGATTTTTGTTTTGTTCTTAGGACTTCTAGAATGAAATATTTCTTTTTTCTTTTTAAGTCACTAATGCACATAAAGATGTTAACATTCACTTGGATTCCCTATAATTCTGCTCATAAATTTTGAGTCTTTGATATTTGAAGATAGTATGTGTTACTTTTTTTAGTTATTGAGTAGGTTCAGTTATTTACTCATTAGCAAATATTTTGGAAATGCTACTACAAGCCAGCCACTGTTTCAGGTTCTGTGGATACATCTACGAACAATACAGTGAAAAGATCCTTATCTTTATGAAGCTTGTATTCCAGAGAAAATTAACCTCTGGTACTTACTAGATAGTTATTGCTATTAATAAGTGGTACTTACTTACATAAGAAGTTAGTCAACTAATAATTAGCTTAATGCCTGGTGTTATGTGCCATACACCGTTCTAAGAGCATGTTAGCTCATTTAATTCATTTAACAATCCACAGAGATAGAGATATTAGTATTATCCTCATTTTATAAAGGGCCCAGGTTACAGAGAGTTTTAGTAGCTTTTCTCTTGTCACATCACCAAGGTGATAGAGTCAAACTGGCTTCTCAATATCTGTTCTAACCAGGATAGGATGATTTGCTTTTTCTCCTAGACAAGGGATTTTGTCTATTGTAATTAATATGTTGAGACATTGAGACTCCTGTTACTACTTTATACTTTTATCTAGTCAGAGAGATTTTGTTGTATATAATTCCTGCTTTTACTAGGGTTTTCTTGGTATTGCATTTATTTTTTAAAAGTTCTATGAACAAGTAAAAATACTGTCTAAAGCAATATTCATTCATTCAACTTTCCTAGTGATGTTACACAAAATATGTTGTCTTTTTTTTTTTTTTTGCCTGCTATTTACTCACTGCTTTTGGTATATTCAGTCTTTTGTGGTTGTGTTTCTAATTGTAGTCCTCATCATTTCCACAGGTTTTGTTTTATGTGTTTTGATACCATGCTATTTGGAGGAGCGTTTTGTTTTTCTTCAGTGATTGTACTTTTAGTATTGGATGTGGTATGGTATATATAAAATGGTGCTTTAACACAGTGCCAGAGAGGGGGACAGGTCACTGTCTATGGGGACAGGTCACTGTGCATGGGTTCCCATCCATGTGCACAACTGCAAAACCACTGGGCAACAGCAACAGGATTTATATAGCAAATTGGAAATTGGGGAAAAGAAGAGAGTTTCAAGAACCACAGTGGCTGGCCCTCTCACTCCAGATAACATCCAGAAGTCCCAACAAAGGCTGTTTTTGGAAGATGAGGTGACGTTGTGGCAGCTCACACATTCTATCTAAGGACAGGCCAGAAGCCAGACTGCACAGCAGAACACAACACAACCAGGAGGTGATGCCAGAGAAGTAGTCTCTTTGTGAACTGGTGGCATACCCCAAGAGTAAACAGCTCTTTGAGACACCAGGCAGAGGTCACCTGTGTGTCTTGCAGGAGATGGTAGAGCAGGTTCTTCAAAGGTATCAGATAAGTTTTCTTTCTTTAAAGACTGCTTTTCTTTTAGGAAACTGGCTGCTGACTAACCCAAGCTGGCTCTTACTCTGCCTTATATCCTTTTCAGGGCCCCCACCCTACAAGACAAATTGGAATGTTTTCAATCTTAAGTGTCTTATTGAACTGTTTAGCACCGATTAGCACACTTTCCTTTTTTTTTATGCGAACAATTAACTCAAGGTTAAGTGGCAGTTGGAGAACTCCAACCTGGTTGATACATTTTGTTTGCTTGTCCTTTAGAATTCTGGAGCCTTATATATAAGGAAAAAGCCTAACCCTTACACCAACCTTCACTCAGGTCAGACACCTGGGCCTGTGGGCTCCAGGGAGCCATGACTGGATCTAGCTTTGCTGGGGTAGAGAAGCATGACAGAACACCCATAGGAGCAAATTGATGTGGGTGTGTACCTCAGCCCAACAAAGTCACCTTGTTCTATGGCACCCAGAGGATCGTGTTTTTTTATATATATACTCACACACACATGGAGGGCGGACACTGTATGTTTGAGGCCTGTAATACTGTAAATCACTATTTTCTAAAAACACATTAAACCTCTCTCTGCTCCATTTAAATCTTTCTATCCTAAAAACTAGTTTGTTCATCAAGAATATTGTCATAATATAGCCACATAATTTTAAAACAATTTTCTATAATTTTGTTTTCAATAATTCTTTTATCAGTTTTATAGTTACATTTATCTGAGGTGATTTTGGTAATTTAATACGTAAGTTTGGGACATTTATTTTGAATGTGAATTTGTACGACCTTTTAGATTCTTCCCCTTATTTGTAGGTCTATGTGTGTGTTGCCATATCTTTCTATTTTACCACAGTCAACTGAAATTATATTTTAAATATAAGTGTTTGCCTATATGTGTATTAAACAAACAGTTAAAAACCATGCTTTATTATTAAAATGTAAATACCATCCTGCCCCAAACAACATATTTATTATTTTCCAGGGCAAGTAATATACTACTTACAATTCTTCTCTTTTTTTTCTTCCTGCATTTATCAATGTAATTAGGGCTTATATATTCAGTTATTATACAGTGATTGTCACCTGGCTCATAGTTAATAAACATTAATATGTTTATTCTTGTAACAGCATTTTCATCAGTCCTATCCTATCTATTTTGCTTTGTGTTCACTTTACTTTATCCTCTCTTGTTATGGCTCCTGTTTTCTTGAGATCCTTTTTCCTCCATCTTTTTCTGAACAGGAGGTTTTTTTTTTTTTTTTTTTTTTTTTTTTTTTTTTTTTTTTTTTTTTTTTTTTTTTTTTTTTTTTTTTTTTTGTTTTTTTTTTTTTAATAACTACTTTCCTGCATTAGTAACAATTTAGATGAGTTAAGTATTTTAAGGAATAAAATTTATTTTCTCTTATACACAGATAATTCAACATTTTCTGAAATATATTTTGTAGAACACTTGTTTTATGGGATATTGATGGACACCAGGGAGAAGTAAGGTCATTAAACAAAACCAGTCCTTTCTTGCTGCAGCTGTTAGGAAAATCTTTAGTATACAACTATGTTTTGTCCCCTTTCAAGAGAAGAGGGTGGGGGGTAGGGCCTGCTGGACTCCCCTTTATGACTATTGTGTGACAAAATTGTGTTAATCTGTAGTTTGTTCTTTGGGAAGATATTCTGTTTCTCTTTTTTCAATTTTTGAAAAAAATCATAATGCTCCAATGATTGCAAATATATCTTGGTCTTTTTCATTAATTTCATGTCTAGCTTATGATAAGAGCATTCCTTATGCTATGCTTTGATTCAGTTCTACTTTCATTTACTTTTTTTTTTTTTTTGAGATTAGGTTTCACTATTTCTTGTAGAACCGCAGGCTCTCATTGCCCGGGGTACCACAGACTCAAGCAATCCTCAGCCTCAGCTTCCCAGGTACTTGGGATTACAGGCGTGTGCCACCACGCCCAGCTGTTTTTTGGAACTAGGTCTCGCTGCGGGCCCCAGGCAGGATTTGAACCGCAATCCCTAGCCTTGGCCACTTCATAGGCTGAAGCTTACAGGCACGAGCCACCCCGCCTGGCCTCATTTACTTTTCTCTTGAGTGTCATATATACATTTGAGTTTTACACATGGACTGCATTGGGTTTATTGGCTTCTAAACAACTTTCTGATGCCTCCACTATAGAGTTTGTTCTGCTTGAGCATTTTTAAGTCAGTTTCCTTTACCCTCGTCCATCTACCTACTTGTTTCTCCTCTTGACTTTTTCTTTTTTTTCATGCATTCATCATGGCTTCTCTTATCTTTCTTGGGAACAACAAGCAGAGATTTCTAGTTTTTTTCTTTGTTTTCATTTTTAGATTAATTATTTACAAACTCAGTTTTCACTCCAGATCTCTAGCAGTCTTTCCTGTTTCTCTCGGTAAGAGAAAAATAAAAATGTTCACGACCTCATGTGATCGTGATTGATGTTTTTGGCAACTGTCTTATATATAAGCTGTGCTATTAATCCCCTATGGTGGCAGATTTTCCATCTCAACCCACATTTTTTTTTTTTACTTTTTTATTATTTTTTTCTGGTTTATTTCATATCGTTTGTGGAACTTTGGATTTAAATACCTTCATGTAGTTAAAAAAAAAAGCTATAAAATATGTAGTTTGATATGTAGTTTGTAGTTTTTTGTATTGCAATGCTTAGTCCCCACCACAAGTACAAATATTCTTAATTCTTAATTCCTGCATTTTTAGGAATTCCTTTATGATTACATAAGTAAACGTAAATGTAAATTCTTTTTCTCTTCCATGCTTTCTGCCCCAGCAATATTAACAGATGTGTTTGCTTGGCTCAATATGAACCAGCATCTGTGCATGACATTCACCTCTGAGAAGGAATGCTCTTCAGTCTGTGTAGATGAGAGACCACAGTGAATGTTCCTCTGGTGGGTACATGGTACCAGGCATGTCCCCACGAGTGTTTTTCAGTCCCAGCACTGATGAGCAATGAGACATAGTCCATGATACACCAAGTATGTAGCTGATTTCCCCTTTCTTCTGATTCTGTAGTCTTTCTGGTTTGAGTCTTTCTTACTCAGAAAGTGACCAGGGATAGAATAGGAAGTGTTCATTTAGAGACTTTTGTGACTTTTGAAATTGTGACAAATTTGTTATCCAGGTATCTGATCAGTGACTTTTCTCATTTAACAAAGTGTGCATCAGTTTGGATGCTATCACTCTTGTAGATGCTTAAGCTGGTGTAGTTGGGACCCCTAGTGTAGGGTCTGCACATCTGCTGTCAGCAATTGGGCAGACTGGGATGAGTCTTAACTGCCAGTTTGAGAAATACTTGCAACTACTGGAGAATCCTTATCTGCAGAATGTAAAAAAGTTGCTAATGGGGCAGGAAGAACTGCTTTGGATTACTTGAAAGTAGTGGTTTATGGGAGGGGCTTTTGCCTATTTTGTGTTTAGTGCAACCCAATAATCCAGAGCCATTAGAAAGATGTAAATTATCAAAATAAAAATTTTTGCATTTTTAGAGAGTTGTGAGTTCTGGATCTGTAGGTGTGTCCAAAGGGCCACATTACTATCTGCTTTAGTTAGTGACATGTCAGTGCTGTTCCGCATGTCATAATAAGTAATGGAGGTGGATGTTCTAGATCATTTCCCTGTGTCTCCCATGTTAGTGGATAGTTCTGAAATAGTTTTGCCATCTGAAGTTAGACACTTATTGACAGTAATTCTCTCACAGAATCATGTCCAATGAAAAGTAAAGAATCTGGTGGAAGAAAATGGTTTCATCAAGAAACTTCAGTCATCTGAGTAATCTAATTTACATACTCAGTCAACGTCAGACTTTTCAAGTAGCTTGATATTCATTGTAGAAAACTTTGAATAAACTTGAGCAAGGTTTAAATCATGTGCCCATCACATTCTCTACAGACTGGAAAGTCATATGGGAGGGAATACAGAAAAGCTAATGGACAGGGAGGTGGATTAGGATGAAAAGGAATATTTCTAGGCAGAAGAGAAACAAAATAATTAAAGATGTTAGTTCATATTCACCTCAACACTTTTCTAACCAAAAAAGGTATTTGACTGTTGATGTTCAAAGTTGATGAATAATTTGATGAGTAATGTGGAGATGGAAATATCCCTAGCCAGAGCATTAAGTTAGCCCTGTCAGTGTGATTTGTATGAAGCCGATATTATGTTACCACCACTCAGAGAGTATGCCAATATAATTATGTGCTCTATTGAAATTCTGTAACTCACTATTTTACTTCCTTGCTAAAAGTAAAGCATTTTGTACTTCATAGTCTGATGAGAGGTGTTAAAAGTAAGAGATGGAATTTATTTCTGAAGAATTAAAGAAGGGAAATATTACGTAACTGATTGCAGTGGAATATGCCTATTACATTTCATTCCTTTTGTGTTTGCCATAAACCACATTCTGCCACAGTGAGAGGTGGTTGGTTGCAACAAATCTTGGACATTCTGTGAGTTTTTTTGTTTTGTTTTGTTTTTGAGACTAGGTCTTGCTCATTTTGCCTGTGGAGCCACAGGCTCATGTTGCCCGGAGTACCATGGACTCAAGCAATTTCCAGCCTTAGCTTCCCAGGTAGCTGGGATTACAGGCACACAACACCATGCCCAGCTATATATTTTTGGAACTAAGTATTGCTACGTGCCCCCTGCGGGACTCGAACCATGATCCCTGGCCCCGGCCGCGGCTTCCTAGGCTTCCGCTTACAGGCATGCGCCACCATGCCTGGCCCATCCTGTGACTTTTTTACAGACTTTTTGGACGCTTCAGATAAGAAGCAGTAAAAGTTTTATTAAAAGTCAGATATACAAGGAAAATAAAATGTTCTCTGTCACATGTATGGAATTTGAGCCTCTGGTGTGACTACCTTAGAAGAGGTGCCGTATATTGATTACTTCAGTCATCTCAGTTTACTTGTAAAGGAAATCAGTTCTTGGGCTCCTTAAGTCCCCACTGACCACTTCTGTCATCTACCTCCTCTTGCTAAGCATTTCCTTAGAATG
This sequence comes from Uropsilus gracilis, assembly GCA_004024945.1. Taxonomy (NCBI): domain Eukaryota; kingdom Metazoa; phylum Chordata; class Mammalia; order Eulipotyphla; family Talpidae; genus Uropsilus; species Uropsilus gracilis. Next base: position 205,619 of record PVHY01000102.1, on the reverse strand, counting down.
ACATCATGGAAGCAGTTTAATGACAACATCTGAAGGAAAAATAATTCTGTCCTCCTTGCTTCTCCCCACTGCTCTTTCAGAAAAAACGGCGAAGTCTTGCACTGCAGCTGTAAGGGAGATTCCTTACCCTCCAGCATGGGGTTACTACCAAGTAAAGCAAGAAAAGCATCAGTACAGAGACTGAGAACATCTTGTTTATGCCTTTAGGTGAATGTACAACATAATGCCAGGTGTAGTGAAATATGCTGGAATCAAAATTATGAGTTCACATTAGAGATTTGTATTGCTCACTCCAGCACCATTTCTTGAGCACTTGCTGTGTGGACAGACATCAAGATTTGAAAGCCAGTAGTGCACCACGATAAAGGAAAGACAGTTGCTGTAATCCCGATGCAGTCCTGAAGGGACACATGCTCATGCCGAGTGAATCTATCCTGGCTGCAAAGTGGAAGGCACCTGAGGCATTCGGGTGTTCCGGAGAATTAGGGCACAGGCAGCGTCCACTGAGATTCTAGCTCTTTCCTCCTTTCCTCTTTTTCATATTTCTGCATGTTGTGTACTTCTCTTTTGGTCGTCTGACCATGTAAGTGCTGAGTCTAGCAGTGATGGATAGTTTGTGATCTGAATGAATGTTGGTTTTCTAGGAAGCATCAGTTACATTTACTTTCATAAAATATGAATGTTGGCATCTCTTAGGTCCCAGGCAGTCATACTGTAAACTTGTAAACCTGAATACTTGACAGTCTAGGTATACCCCTTAGCAGCTTATTGGGGTGTTGTACAATTGTTTCTGTAAATAATGTCAAAGGGAAAAAAGAACTTCTCAGAATGTCGCATTTCTTTATAAACCTTCCAAACTAATAAGGTAAGTTCTTTCCAGGCAGATGGCAACTTGGGGTTAGATTATATTATGTGTGGAAACATCAGAGGGGAAAAATCCAAACCCTAAATGCTCTGTAAAGATTCTTTTATCTAGCTGTGAAGGGGGAAGATTGATGTCCATACCACTCAAAGCAGAGATGGAGGGAGCATCTCTCCCAGCAGCTTACTGATCTGAGGAAATAAAAATCCCAATCTTTCTACCCATCATTTCATGGTCTCATGGACTTGCATAGGAAATCAAGGGAGACTTGTAAAACATGGCATTCACGGAGCTCAAAGTTTTGCCTTGCCCTGCTCACCACTTACAGATGTGTCCACTCAAATCAGAACAAGATGTGATCTTACTGAGAAAGAATCCTTATAATATTGTGTTACCTCCCCCTGAAAATTCCCCCAAGCGTGTATAAAATGCAGAAAACCTAAAGTAGAATATTGAAGAAAGCCTTTAAGGCTGAAAAGCAAGCTGCATTCACTTTCCTTGTATCATATTATATATACATATTACAATTATGTCAGTGATTAAAAGCATTGTCATGCTGCATTATGACCTGTTTTTATGTTTAGGATTAGATAACTCTCCCCACACCCCTGTGGATTCCTTTTCTGTCCTAAGGGCAAATCCTCTCTCTTGGGTCAGGAATGTAATAAGGTAGGTTTTCCTCTCTCTGGGATATTGTGTCTGTCTTGCTGTGTTTAAATTGATGCAGAAAGCTCTTCAGAGAAAAATACAGTATTTTCTTTGTATATGAGCCAGCAGTTGACTAACCCACTGGGAATTCTCCGTGTTGAGCATTTTAAAGGTCTTAAGTTGGGTATGTTTGAATGCCGAGGCTCAGGGAAGATGGTAGGCTCAGTGGATTGGATCAGTCTCTGAGGAGAGATGCTGTCTCTTTTTACTTGTCTTGGAGAAAGAAGCATTATTCTAATCAATAATTTTTCAGTGATAAATCAGAAATTACCCAGTTCATTTTAATACTTATGTTTCAAGACAGAAATCAAGACCAATTATTTTATATAAAATGTATTTAGATATGATTTAAAGGCATTTAGCTACCAAATGTAAATTTCCTAAAAAATAGTGTTTTTCTCCATCAGTCACATGGCTTGGGAGCTGAACCTCAGGCTTGGCATTAAAGAACAGTAAATTTACCATTTGAAGTAAAACGGAATTTCCTTAGTTTTGATCTTTCCTTTTAGATGACCAGTTACCAGAGTTCAAGTTTCTTGCCAACCAAGGATGACTTACTTAACCATAATAATGTTATTTACATGTTTTGATAGTACCTCAGAGTCTGGGATCTTGGAAAATTTTCCTTCAGAGTATAAACAATTCTGTCTGTCTGTCTCTGTGTAATGCAAGAATTCCTGCTTTTCTTCCTCCCACTCTCCCTCCATTTCTTCTTCCATCAAGGAGCAGATTATTACCACTCCTGTTTGTATACTTCCTGTAACATTCCTAAAGAGTTGAACCTTCTGCTGAGTCCTTTGGCTTTCTTATATCTGAAAATGAATAGACTCTTTATTTTAATTGACCACATGTCCCCTCAGTTCCACTTAGGTGTAGGTAGAAAGTCTAGTGGCACCCTGTATAGGTAGAAAGTCTCTTCTTGTGTATGCCTCTCATGGTACAATATTAGGTAAGCTTCTGAACCTCTTTGATCAGCAGGAAAACATTCTTATGGGGGATAAAATTTGAGAAGCAGTTAGCTAAGTGGAAGGACATAGGACAGGCCAGCTAGGTACAAGAGGGGACAAGAGGGAGGTATATGCATACAGCCCATATGCCAGGTCCCTGAAAGTAAATGCGAGGAAGAGGCCAAACAAGAGTGATCTTAATGCTCTTTACCATGCTCCCTCTACAGTGGATATACATCCACTTGTGAGAAAGACCCAGGTGAAGAGACCTGGAGCCAGCTGCCTGCCTCAACTGTTCCTTAAAATGTTTTCTTGTAACAAGATGTAACACATGATGTAACACATGTGGTGGTTCAATTACCTGAAAAAGAAAATACATTGAAGTACTTTTGCATTAAGTATCCAGGTTACAATGCTTAGATCAAACATTGAATTTCAGTTATCTTTAGCCTCTGGATTTTTGGAAAGTGCATTCACTGTTTTTCCCTATAGAGTATTGAAAGTCATAAACTTTTAGCCAGTTTCTGTGATGTTATTATACTACATTAAGATTGTTCATATTCAACATGAAGACCATTTTAAAAGCCACCTATATGTTAGAGGCATATGCTTGAAAGGTCAAAAGAAACTTTTTAAAAGTTGCATGAATACACAATATAAACTGGCCACATTTTCTTAGGAAAATGTTCTATAAAAATATATTTTATGGAATCAAACCCTTAAATTGAAAACATATTTTTAGGAATAAATTAGCACTTCTTGAAAAATGAGATTCTTTCTTTGGTGGTGAGGTAAAAGGCAAAACAAACCAAGAAAATACAGAAATAACTCAAATTCAAGAAAAGCCCCTCTCAAGAAGTAATTTCACCATATACTGAGCCCAGGTGAGGCTGGTTCCCCAGTTAGCATTTGAAGGGCTACAGGTCAGTTCTCACCAACATAAACCCTTATTTTCAATTTTTTGTTTAATTGCCAAGTTTAGACCTGTGTCTCTATGTAAAGTGACTCATTTATTTCTCCAATTGAAACTATATGAGCAACCTTACTTCTTTATTTCTAACTCTTCAGTACTTTAGTCATGGTAGGGGACAAAATTTCCATTACATTAATGAGATTTCCACAAGCAGATTAAAGAGGAAATATGCCCTTTAGTTAATGCTGTTACTTAACAGCAGTGCATTAGGAAGAAATCTCTGTATAAACTATGGACAAAAACAATAGCCAGGGGGTAAAATTCCAGTGAAAATAGAGTAGCTTAATCACAAGAGTAACTTGATTTCTTTACTGCCTTTCATTTGAAGCTTCATTAAATTATTTCAAGAAAAATCTATAGTAAAACATAAGATTATTTGCTTTCTACAGCTGGTGGAACATAACACTGGAAATTGGGATTACCACTTAAATGCTAACTAGCACCCTAATCCCAAATTGTGTTAACACTGACATGGTAGGTAAAAATAAATTGTAGAATTTCTTTCCATTATTAATGGATAGGAACTGATGAAGACCACTGGGTAAGGTCATTGCTAGCTCAAAACGTTTGTCTGCAATTGAGGTATAAAAGGGGCCTCTGCTCTGTGGATCCTAAAGCATGTGATACAGGGATTTATTGGCTGATGTCAGAAGAATCACAAGGAATTGCTTCTGTTCTCTGAGGCTTCTGGTTCTTATGAAACAAACCTAAGGTAGGTGGCATATTGTGAGCATGAAGTGTGCCTACACTAAGGAGGGAACATTTGATAAAGGACTTGAAGGCAGTAGAATAACCTTGACTTAGTGTCCCCATCTTAGGTTGCTCAGCTGTGTGTCCAAGTCACCAGTCTCAAGAGCAGCTTTTTCCCATCAGGCACTGACTCCATTCTCCTTTCCAGGCATTATGGTTAGTCAGGGAGCCAGGTCTCAGTGGTCCTCAGGTCCCCTTCAGTCCATCTCCAGTCTTGCTGGAAATTTGATATCCCTTCTTAAGCTTGCTGTTTTTACCAGGTTTCTTGATATTTCTCCATTTCCTACCTCATCCCTGAAAGTGTGTTGCAACTGGGTAATATCACTGGGAGGAAACTGAACTTTCACTCCCTTAACCTCTTCTGTTGACATTCTGCTCTCGGGTCTTGTAGATACTTGCAGTGGGATTCAGGTGTCCCATTCCCCTACTATTTTTTTCTATCCCCTATGTCCCATTCCTAATTTCCTTTCTGGTTTTCCTATCTCTTCAGTGCTGGCTTCCATCACTTCTGACTCTTCTCCTCTACACAATCTCCACAAGTCAAGGGCTTTCAAGTTGGCCTTTGTCTAATCCTTGAAATTCCAGATGTTGAAATCACCATATATGGAAGAAGAAGGGGGCTGCACCCTTCCTAGGTTCAACTGAAGCTTGTCTTCTCGATTGGACCTCTGTGTGGAGAAGTCCTATAAGCACTTGGCAACCTATCATGTCTCAGATAGAAACATAATCTCTTCCAAATCTGTTTGCACATTCAGTGCTGTTGTTATAAGAATTTTTCAAGCTAGAAGCTTCAGAAACTCTGATTCACTTTCCTCAAATGATTCCAAAATGTTGCCCAAATCCAGACCCTTCTTTGCACCCCTGTGTCTGCTGCTTAGCTCTCAGCCACAGCTCTGTCTTGGCTGAGTATAGCAGCAGCTCCTAAGTGGGCTGTGTGCTCGGTTCCTCTGTGACACACACAATGTCATGTTTTATAAATACAAATATGGTGGGGCCATGCTTTAAAACCTCCTCTAGTCTGGCTAGGACCTGGGTGCCTTTGCTCATGCAACACCCTGAGGGTTTTGCCTCCAGCCTCTGGTGCACTCATGCAACTCTCTCATTGCTTCCACATCCTTGCTGGAAACTGGTCTCTGTATACACATACACACACACACAGACACACAGCCCCTCATGATGTACTTGATTTCACTTACCATCAAGGCTGAGCCCATTCTTAACCTTGGACCTCTATAGCTTTAGTACCTTCTCCAGGGTATACTTTTTTCTAGACCAGGCACCCTCACTCAGGATTCAAGTCATCTGCCTGCATAAAAAAACCTTTCCTGACTTCCCATTGTTTCTCATTTACCTCACTTACAACATCCTTTTTCTAGACAGTGTTTTTACTCCATTCATTTTTCCCATAGCATATAAATGGATCCTCTGTATCCTGATGTTTGATACAGTTTACTTTCTGTAAACTCTGTGCCTTCTGTTAACATGATAAATAAATTACACTTTAGAATATGAAGCAGAAATGGGTATTTTATTTTCATATGCTTTTATGTACCTTCAGTTAGGCCCTAAGAGATTAATTGTGCTACTCACACAGCTAGCATGTGAATAAGTAATGAGCTCTTCAAGAAATGATAGAATTAATCGTTCTGCTTGTTAAAAAGTAGAGTTGTCCAAAGGCTTCATTTTGATTCTGCTGTATGGTAAGGCAAACCTGGAAACACTCTGCAACGGGCTTGCTAGTTTTCTGTGTGGGGAGGTGAGGGAAAGATTTCTTCTGGGTTACTTTTTTAATTGCAAAGATGTCTGTGGTATGAAGGCTAACTTTTAAACAGTCCTTCTTTCTACATTCCTACAGTCTTGGATAAGACCTATCCAAGTGGACATAACATATTCTGTTTGTCTCTTCAGTGTTTAGCAGTATATCACTGTCATATCATAAATAAGCATTGAATTAATAGTGAATAATGAGTCAGCTCAGCGGTGACTGGGGCACATTTCCTAGTGACTGATCGTGTCTGTTTGGCTGCCTTCTTCCTTGAGATATGCTGCATTTCTGTCATTGGCAATCCCTACCCTTTGACACACAACACACATAACACAAACAGAACACAGTGTGAATACGTGTGCACACAGTGTGAACACAGTGTGAATACACCTGATATTTTAATGGCTAAAGGAGGCCATCCATCACTTTCCATTCCATTCACCCTCCCTTAACAACAGGATGAGTGAAAGACCTTCAAGGAAAATTATGTCCAGGGATGTGATTGGAACTGAGTTTACACCAAAGTAACTTTCCTTTCTGCTTTCAAGGAATTCCATTGAAAATGAATTCTCTTCCAAATGTTGATACAGATTATCATTAGAAATCCCAATGTATTTATTAAATGAGTTATTTTAGAAAATATTTTAGTCATCAAAACTATGATATCAAAACTTAAACAATATACAAGTTCAAGAACTCATGGCAATATTCAGAAACAGACATCGGTAATGTGGGTGGGGAGTGGCTCCTTTGAAGGGGTAGTGAAGACAGAGGCCACCCATGCAAGACCTGTACCTGAAGAGGAAAGAGAGCTTGTCTCTCATACACAGTGTTGTCACTCAGTGTTCCCTCGATTTAAAAAAAAAAAAAAAAAAAGAAAAGTCAAATAGTTTAGTATTAAATTTTGACTTTTTCGTATTATGCTATAAGTTTAATATTCTTACAAAGAGCAATGTCCGTAAACTCAGACTCTACAATTCTGAGGTTGTGGAAATTAACAAGTAATTAAAGGCTAACATTTGGTATACTATTAGGTAGTGGTATTTTTAATGTCATACATGTCAGACAGGTTACGTTTTGTGTATACCTTTGTATTTTGCGTGGAATACAAAGACTTTAAAAAATGATTTCTGTTCTTAGAGCTAGTTCTTATGAGAACATTAAGCACCTTAAAATTAAAAGTGCATGAGGTACTATTGTAATTATAATTGCTTTATTGTACCAATCCAGTCTACCTTTCAAAGTTTTATAACAAAAGAATTATTTTGACAATAGCTATGCAGACATTCGTTGAACTTACTATATGGAGAAGCTACCCATTAACCCTCTTTTCTCTTCAATGGCAGAAATCCAAGCCCACAGGGTCGGAGGATTCTAGTGTTCTGGGTTTGATTTGGCTTCTGAAAACTTTATATATCATTACTGTGGATGGTAATGCTTCCCAGATACACTGGATTGCAGAAATGATCCACATGAGTGATTGACCTGATTTTCTCAAAGAATCATTTGATTTTTAGAGAGGTTTCCTTTTTATAACACCTGTCCTGGACCTGCTGGCCTTGTCACTGTTCTCAGCCTAGAACTGCCTCACAGGAGGCACAGGAGGGAGACTGTACTGCATGCCCCTTGGAGCTGGACTTGTTATCAGAGAGTTTGGTGCTTTCTCTTTGGTGAATTTGTTTATTGCGATGAGATGAATAGAGGATGACTTTTTGGAGAATGGTTTCTAAATTTCTTCATTTCATGATTGCACAATTAAAATTATCTTTCCTGTCCAGATCTGTTATTTTGTTTTCTTCTTATTTCTAGAACAACTCCTACTAAACCTTATTTGTAGAAATCCTTGTATCTTTCTTTTTGGTGACTTAGCCTTTCACTTGTTTTAGAAGACTTGATATTTTTATTGTTAAAGTGACTGAAGACAGAGGTTGGTATTTAAAAGAATAGGTGAATTAAAGTTACTGATTACTTCTAGAAACAGTAAAAAAAAAAGAACCTTAGAATGCTTCCAGGGCTTGATGAAATCACTTTACATTTCCATTTAAAATCTCTACAGGTTTCATTACTGGGTCATTCAGAAAAGAAAATCTGAATTTTTCAACAAAAACCACTTTATTAAACTGTAAAAAAATCCTGTTAAAAGAGAAAAATTACATCTATGTTTTAGTGAAATAACAGGATTCAGAGGACAGAGCTGTAAGAGGAGCACTTTCACAGCACTCTTTCAAGAATGAGTAAGCTTTTTACCTTATTAATGTAATAGCATTTTTAAATTATTAATATTTATATTTTGCTTTCAAAAAATTCTTCCCAAGCACCAAAATTTCTTTAAGTTTTAGGTCATTTTAATGTTAAGTCACTGTACTATACTGGGAATGTATGTTTGAGCCAGTGATGCTTACTACCTCTTGGCAGAGTGAGGCAATCCGTCAGATAAATTATATCACTAAATGCAATGTCTACCTATTCACCATTGAAAATAATGACAAAAATATGGAAACTCTGAATTAACTGTGCTCAACTTTATCTTGAGCTTTTAATGAATTTTAGAAAATACTAGTTTTTCCAAATCTCTCACCATTTGTCACCAGTTTACTGGAACTAATACTATTTGTTTCAGCTTTACAAGGAATTGTATTTTATCTTTCTCCTCACTGCTACAACTTGAATAAGATGAGACAGAGAAAATAGAGACACACACACATACGAGAGAGAGAGGTGGGGGCGCAGGGAGAGAACAATTGGCATTTATGTAAAGTTCCATGTAGTCAACATTAGTTTAGTGTGAAAATCCACAGGAGATGTTGTATCATAAAGTGTGTTCCACTTAAGCATAGTCTGTCTCACAAGAGTGAGGGTGTGTGTGATGTAAGTCATGATTTAGACACAGCCTAAGCTTCAGTTGAAAGTTGTCACTAGGCCTATATCTCTGTGTTCCTTGGAATGACAGGTGCAGTCCCATGAAGAAGTCAGATTGACCCTGTGTTCCCCAACCGCTTTTCCTACCTCCTCCCTCAGTTTATTACCAGACTTTATCCCTAAACATACTTAAAAAAAAATAATTTATTTATATGTACTTCACATCATCAGTCCCTGGGGGTCGCCCACCACATCCCCTCCCTGCCCGCTCCAGCTGGTGCCTGCTCTCCCCTTGTGTAGTTTCATTTGGTTGACCATATAGTAGTGAAACCATTTGGTTTCTGTCCCTTTCTCTCTGGCTCGTTTCTGCTAGAATGATTTCTTCTAGGTACATTCAGGTGTCCATAAATTCATCAAATTTGTCATTTTTAATTGATGAGTAATACTCCATTGTGTAGATATACCACATCTTTTTCATCTACTCATCTGTTCTGGGGCATTTGGATTGTTTCCATGTCCTTGCAATTATAAGTAGTGCTGCAATAAACATCCGAGCACAGGTGTCCTTTTGTACCCACATTGAGGTCTCCTTTGGGTAGATTTCCAGAAGTTTGACTGCTGGGTCAAATGGTAATTCCATTTTCATTAGTTTGAGAATCCTCCATACTGTTTTCCATAGTGACTAGATGAGTTTACGTTCCTACCAGCAGTGTAAAAGTGTTCCTTTCTCTCCACATCCATGCCAGCACTTGTTGTTGCCTGTTTTTTGATGTGGGCCATTCTTACTGGTGTAAAGTGGTATCTCATTGTGGTTTTGATTTGCATTTCTCTGATTGCTAGTGACATTGAGCAATTTTTCATGTGCCTGTTGGCCATTTGTATTTCCTCTTTGGAGAAGTGTCTTTTTAGTTCTTCTCCCCATTTTTTGATTGGGCATCTTGTTTTGTTTTTTAGTTGTGTGAGTTCCTTGTTATTAATCCCTTATCACTCTTGTGGAGGGTGAAAATTTTTTCCCATTTGGTTGGGCAGATTCTTTTAGTTTTTTTCTTTTGTCTCTTTTGCTGTCCAGAAGCTTTTTAGTTTGATGAAGTCCCATCTGTTTATGTTTTCCTTCAATTTTTTGCCTTCTGCAGATGAATCCAGAAAGGGATTTCTGAATTGTACTTCATGGAGGGTTTTGCCCAAGTTTTCCTCTATGTATGTTATGGTTTCTCCCTAAACATACTTTAATGATTTTCTTCTTTTTTTTTTTTTTTAAGAAAGGGGGGAGGGTAGCATCTTTATTGAGATATAACCTGTATATCATGTGATTCCTATTTAAAGTAAAAGTAACTCATTGTGTTTTGATATATTCACAGAGCTATACAGTTACCACCCTAGTCAATTTTGGAACATTTCCATGATCCCAGAAAGAAATTCCATCTCCCTATCTCTTCTCAGACAGAGGCAAGCAGGATTCTGCTCTCTTCCTGTCTGGATGTGCCATGGTGGACATTCATGCACATTGATTCATACAATATCTGTCCTATTGTGATCCTTCTAAGTGTGAAAGATATGGAATAACAACATGTATCCACCTTGCCTTCTTGAGGTTAGAGGTCAGAACAGAGTTTTAATTTCTCTAAATCCAATATTGGGAAGCCCTTTATTCAGACATTACCTTCTTAAACAACTTTGGCTTTCTTATACATAAAAGAGAATAACTTTGTTACAGATTTGTAGCTGAAAATGAGATTTATGTAATTGTCAGAGGGACTCCTTATTAACAAAATACATATTTTCTTTATTTCTTATACAAATTCTTAATCAAAGCAGCAATAGGAAAATATCTATATAAAGAGAATGCTATTTTTTTACCCAATGTCTAAGACTTTTTGATATTTCTCTGAAAAATTTTATTGTTATATCAGAACATGGAAGATACCTGGATAATTTTTATCATCTAACATGAATTAAAAGTAGTTCTGTGAGATCTTCCTGAAGATCCCTCTCCACTTTATAAAATACTCTGTTAGGAAGGTTAATAGCTACCACCAAAACCATCTAAAAATTTTTATCTATCTGAAATTAAAGTACATACTGAGGCAAAGGGCCCGGAACAGTTTTGGTGGCCTCTGATTCTTTCTTCCTTTTGACTTATGCCTCTTGAAACCTGTAGAAAAACTCAGAGTGGCCTCATAAGACCCTGGCCTGACCATTGTAAAACTTTTCAAAATGCTACATGTATCAAATAATACACAGGCCTGTGGAAGATGAAAATTTAAGGAATTCTTCTAGAATTATCCTTTAGGCAAAAACAGTTCCATTTCTCTCAAATCACTTTTAATGTAAATTAAATTTTAATTAATTCTAAATCATTTTTCCTTCTCTTCAGAAATAGCTCTGGATTACTAAGAAAAGACATAATAATAGACTTATAAAATCAGGAAGCAAATTGAAATTGAAATTTCTCTGAAAATTGTTTACTTATTTATAGCCCATCTTATGTCAAAGAGAAGACTTTCTTAAACTTTCTCACAGATTCTTAGAAGTTTCAAACTGTTGAATTCCGTTAAATGTATTTATTAACATGACCTCATTTATGAACTAATCTGCTGGTAGAAATTTCATATTATTAATCATTTTGTTGTTTACATATTTATGTGTATATATGTGTGTATAAATATATGACAATCATTGCACAATATATAAATTTATTACATTGCATTCCACGGGGTTCTTCCCCCACCTTATCACCCCTGAAGCTTCATTTTTATCTTCTTGTGCTCCTCTCCCTGATCTCTCTCTCACTAGCTGTTTGCCTCAGTTCTGTTGTTAGCCTATTTTGACTTTTTCTTGGCCTTTTGTTGTCCCTGTGTCCCTCTATAGGTGAGGCCATATGGTTTCTTTATTTTTCTTTCTGACTTATTTCTGTGAATATAACTCCTTGTAGGTTCATCCGTGTTATCACAAATGCGTCATGTTTGTTGGTTTTGATTGCATAATATCCATTATGTAATATCCATTATGTAAATATACCACATCTTTTTCAACCATTCATCAGTTTTGCAACATTTGGGTTATATCCATATCCTGGCTATTGTAAATAGTGCTGTGATAAACGTCCAAGCACAGGTGTCTTTTTGAATTTTTGGTGTCCTTTGGGAAGATTCCCAGAAATGGGGTTGCTGGTTTGAATAAAATACATAGAGGAAAATATGGGCAAAACACTCCAAGACTTACACTTTCAGGACATATCTACAAGTGCTAAAAAAATGAGTAGAACATAAACAGCTGTGACTATATCAAATTAAAAAGCTTCTGTACAGCAAAAGAGACAATAACCAAAACAAAAGAAACCCAACTGAATGGGGGGAAAATTTTGCCCTTCATACAAGTGATAAGAGTCTGAAAACAAAGATCCATAAAGAACTCATAACAACTTAGCAAAAACAAAGCAAAAAGTCCGGTCAAAAAATGGGGAGAACTAAAAAGATACTTCTCCAAAGAGGAGATACAAATGGATAAAAGGCATATGAAAAATTGCTCAGCATCACTAATAATCAGGGAAATGCAAATTAAAACCACAATAAGATACCATCTCACACCAGTAATAACAGCCCATTTTAAAACAAACAAAAAACAGACAACTACAATTGCTTATGGGGATGTGGAGAGAAAGGAACACTTTCACTCTGCTGATGGGAGTACAGACTATTTCAACCACTATGGAAAGTTGTGTGGAGGACCTTCAAACTACTGAAATTTCATATTTAGATTAGAAAGTACCAAACATTTCTATTGTGATATTCTAAAGAGGAAATGTCTCGGTTTTATTTTCTTTCTTTGAAGTGTATAATTATCAAATAGGGCATGCTCACTGGTCATGATGCAGAAAAATGCAACAAAGATATGACTCAATCTAGAAAATATCTCCCCGCTACTCTGTTGCTATTCTGATGCCATTGGTGTCATATATGAAATACACTGCTTTGTATTTTTTATCCCTAATTTTCCTCTCTGTAAATGAGGGACTACTGCATGTACTCAAATGTGTGTTGTGTGTGTGTGTCCGCGTGTTTGCATGTGTGGGTATTTGGGTGTGGAGATAAGTCAGATTTACCTGAGCACTATTCTATTAAAGATCATACTTTTTGTGCTCATTGGGTAGAGTCCTAGGCAAATCTTTACTGGATCAGGTGTTAGATCATTTTTAATATTTTGAGGAACCTTTGTACAACCTTCCATAGTGGTGGGACCAGTTCTAAAGAAAACCTGCACTCCTATGTTTATTGCAGCACTGTTTACAATAGCCAAGATATGGAGACAACCTAAATGCCCCCAAGTAGGTAAATGGATCTAAAAGATGTGGTACACATCTATACACAATAAACTACTACTCAGACATCAAAAAAGATAAGCTCATGCCATGTAAAACAACATGAATGGAACTTGTAGGTATTATGCTGAGCATAATAAGGCAGAAGGAAAAAGAAATATCAGATGATTTCATTTATATGTGGAATATAGAGAAACCAAACAAAGGGTCAAATAAAAGACAGACTTTTCAAGCTGACCATAGCTCTGATGCATCCAGGACAAGTAAGGGAGGAGTCAGAAAAGCAGAAGGGACTGTGATCATAGGAGAACCACAGGGCCTACAGCTGAGGGAAGATGTAAGATATTGTCCAAAAATGAACAGTGACTTAAGAAAACAAATGAAAAGACATTATAATTTTTGCTTTTGCATCCTCTGTGTTGTGAAAAACTTGGCAACATACTTTGTAGAAACCTTGGTTGAAAAGTTCTGTGTTATTTGAGAAACAGTAGGTACTGAAAGACTTTTGTATAAATTATACGCATGGAAACTGTAGGGAAACTAGTGAGGATTGGATCTGAAGTTTTACATTCCCTGCCTTTATCAGTTTTTAGGTATGTTTAACAGTAATATTTTCATTATGATAGCAAGAGGAATTTATCTTCTTGATGTCAAGTAACTGGCTAACTTAAAGAGTGAACAGACTTGAAACAGCAAGGCATTTGTCTGTTGATTATCACATTCTGATGAGCAGGATTCGAAGGGTGCCCTATAGATCTTACACACACCTTCTAGCTGTGCTGTAGCTTCTCCCAGTAGAGGATACTGCTACATCTAGAAAATCGTGCCTTCTGAGTGAGACTTCATGACAAATCTGGCTGAAAAAGAAGGAGATAGAAAGGAATAAGTGTGCTCCCAGGTCCCAAGAGCTGCTTGAATAGCAGCATTCTTTGGGGAGCTGTGAATATTTGGAATCGATAGACCGCGTGCGTTTATTTTATCTGAAGGGTTAGGAATTAGGCTGGGGAAAAACTGCCTGCTCTAGACTTACAGTGAAATAATGAAGCAAGAAGAAAGGAGCCTGATTAGCTCAGTGGATTCAATTGTGGACTTCCACTTTGCTGCTCATGTAAAAAAAGCTTCACTTTCCCATTTTTGTGAAGGTCTTTCTTTCTGCTGCACTGGAGCCTCTATGGTGGATACAAAGTGCTGGCCTTCTTTCCCAAAGAGAATCCCTTCAAAGGAGAAGCCCCATCCGCTCCCACTATGGCCAGGTCTTTGTGGTGGTTCCCCCACCTCGCTGTGTTCCCTAGAGCACCAGCACCATAGGCAGTGGAAGAGATGGCAGTATTGGGTCTTGGCTCTTTTTGCCACAGACATGATCACAGTTGTGAAATACCAACTTTGTTAGTTTGCTATGAGTTCCAAAGATGATTTACTTGTTTTACCAGCCATCAGTTTTCCTGTGCCAAATACTCACAATCCCAATCGGGAATCTGAAGAAACAAATTCTCTGGGAAGCTCCGTGGCTGAACTCAGCCTTCCTGGCATCCCTGTCCTGCTCATGCAGAAAGGGTGCTTTCAGAATAACCCGCTGAGAGAGTTGGCATACAACACTGTAATTTACACCATCTATCTCTTTCTGGTGCTTGGGCCTCTGGCAAATTGCATGTCTTTGTGTTGGATTAGTTTGGAATTTAATCGTGCATTATTTTCCCACCAATTAAATTATTTATATATTTGATTAACTGCTAGGAAGTCAAATTTCAATGAAACCACAAATAAACACATGCCCATTGAGTTGAAGGCCAGCTTCTCTTGGGATCACTGTCTGTTAAATGTTAAGAATTCACTGTGTATTACTCTGCTTAGTTACCTAGGATTTTGATGAGCAAAGAAAATATGCTTTTTTCTTCCCATCCCTAAGAATATGATACAGAATATGATACAGTGTGGGGGACATCTGTCTGGTCTGATTCTTTCCCTCATTTGTAATTCAGAAACCTTACTTTTACTACTTCATGCTGCCTTTCTTTTCTCTATCACTGAAATATACCTCCTTTCAATTTTACTTCTTCAGAATTGAGAGCCAGCTTGATGGGGAAAGGCATGGGTCTGTTAGCCCAAGAAGGAAACTTTGAAGTCCTCTGTTTGGTTCAGGGGTGAGCAAACTCATCACCCACAAATCTGGTCCACTGCTTGTGTATATAGTTATGAATGGTTTTTAAAGCTTTAAATAATTTTTGAAAAAAATAATTTTTGAGACTATTTCGTGACACATGAAAACATCTGTGTCTATATATAAGCAGCTACTCTCTTCATTTAAACATCTATGACTATCCGTCTCAAAGTAAGAGTTGAGTAACTGCAACCTTTTGACCTATAAGGCCTAAAATATGTACTATCTACATTTTTGTATAAAAATCTCACCAAAACCACCAAATCTAGTCATCACTTTAATTTTATGATGAGAAAGTTAGAGTCCAGATAGGTGAGCTGAACAGGGGTACAGAGCTTATCAGATATATTCGCCCAGTGCCCCTCCCCTACCTCCCACATGCCCCATACTCTTTGCACTATCCTAAAATACTGGTCCTAAGATAAACTCTCCATGAGCACTGCTGCAGAGATCAGGGCAGTGTTTTAAAGAAAATAAATGCTTTGGAAATGTGGACATGGAATGTTTTTATAATTACTTAGAAATTTTAATTTCCACTTGAAATATAGCTCCTAGAAATATTTTAAGCGTAAAATGCATTTGAGCCACTTAAAACTGTTGAAAAAAAATCACTGTATTTTCTTTATAATAATTGATTATGATACAATCTTCAGTGTTTGGACCCAAAGGCAAGTAAGGTAGAATTAATCTTCCAGCCAAAAATCATAAAATCTCATTTCAAGACAAATAGTTTGCATCCTTAATCCAAGTTTGCACTCAAGAGCAGTTTCAGCAAATTACAAAATTGTATTAACCAGAACTCGGGTATACTTGTTGGGGGCAGAAAAGGGGAAATTCCTTGGATGCTGAACCTTTCTGAAAGCAAGATTGCTTCCACTGTCTAACACAGGTTTTTCCCATCCTCCCTTCCCTAAGGTGTAGGTGACACTGGGTACACAGCCTCACTGGTGCACATTGAGCCCATGGGACTCATGCCTTCTTGCAGACACTGAGCCTAGCAGCAGCCGCCCCCCCCCACCAGCAGCACTTCTCCTTTTCTGCCTGCCAACCCTTTCACCCCATCCCCCTGCTGTGCTTGTTCCTCAGCCTGTTCCTCAGCGATATCACATCTACATATGCTTTAGTCTTATCCTCTGCAGGGCTATCCCTGTCACCTCACCTTCACCGTTACCTGCACACCTGACTGTTATTCATACAGTTACTCTCCAGATGACTTTAGATCCATTTCACTGGAGAAGCTGACCCTGGAATTGGGACTATTAACTGTTTCTGTAAAACTCTCTTCTTTCCCTTCCTATCACCACTATAATTCTGTAGTAATTTAAGTCATTATCCATTTCTCTGCAGTGGACTGTAATTCCCTTAGAGCAGGAATCATGCCTGATTCCCCAGCAGAGGACCTACAAATGCAACAGCTTTGTGCACGTGCAAGGAGAATGAGATGTTTCACTCACAGTGTATTCCTTGGACTCCACCCCGCAAGACAGGGCTCCTGTGTGGATA
Source organism: Uropsilus gracilis (assembly GCA_004024945.1). NCBI lineage: Eukaryota > Metazoa > Chordata > Mammalia > Eulipotyphla > Talpidae > Uropsilus > Uropsilus gracilis. The sequence continues at coordinate 188,776 of PVHY01000102.1, read as the reverse complement.
ACTCTCAACTCAAGTTTCCTTTTGGATTCTTGATAGTGTAACTTTTTTTTTTTTTTTCATTTCATTTTGTTTTATTTTAATTTTTTGAGACTAGGTCTCGCTATTTTGCCCGGGAACCACAGGCTCACATTGCCCAGGGTACCACACAGACGCAAGCAATCCCCAACCTTAGATTCCCAGATAGCTGGAATTACAGGCGCATGCCACCACACCCAGCTATTTTTTTTGAGACTAGGTCTTGCTATGTTGCCCCGGGTGGGTCTTGAACCCGCGAACTCAAGCAATTCCTAGTCCCGGCCTCGCTCTGTAGGCTGCGATTTAAGGGATGCGCCACAGTGCCTGGCCTGATAGTGTAATGTTTTAAAGTAATAAAATATGTTAAAATTTTCATGTAATCTTAATGAATTAAAATATGCATGTATGCATGTATGTGTTTGTGTGTGTATTCACCAAGGATCTGCTGTGTTACAGGAGTGCTTGTCAGTTGCTGAGATTGTGAAAGGAAAAGACAAGCTGTCAGCCTCAGGGAGGAAGCACCAACCCAAGTTCTAAATCAGTTTTCCAGCTTTAACTTTCTCTACCTTCCTTTCCTTTCATATATACTAATCTCTGGATTCACAGTTTTGTTTTTTTTCCCAATAACTTGGAAGAGATCCAAGTTTTAAACTCAAAAAACTTCCAGTGCTGAAGCAAGATAATTTCTAATGAGTGACTTTGTGTGATGATTTCTTTTTTCCCCCTTAGAAAGTAGGATTCCTAGAATACCACTATGTTATGTGGACTTAAAGGTTAAAGGTTTTGTGTGCCCCCCCCCCAAGTGCTGCCCATGTGTTTTCCCCCCATACTTTGTAGCAGTCTAACTTTTAAGAAACACTAATATTTAGTGTAGTTGGCTTTTTCATAGGAAACCCACATCTGTTTGTCATGGAGTTGCTATCTATGTGAACCTGAGTGATTCTCCAATTTCCTCCTGCATTCTGACTTCTGAAAGGATTCCTGTGAGCTGTGGCCTATCACTGGTCTCCTGTTTGTTCTGCTTTCTGAGAACTGCTCAAGGATAGGAGAATGAATAGTGATTGCTTCACTCTGCCCTTATCCACTACTTTTAATCTCCAGAAAGAGGGAACCTCTTTTTTCCTCTGGCCCTGTTCACCCCCTGGTGGACAAAGTGGGAAAGGTGGGCCACAAGGGCCCCAGAGACTCAGGAGCCTGGCAGGAGATGACTGAGTGGTCTGTCACTACTTGCTTCACAGGGACCAAAGGCAGCTGCCTCTTATTTCCCAAAGTTTTTAGTGGTGGATTTCTATGTATGCTTGACAACGTGCTCTCAAAAGCCTTACTTTAAGGCAAATAAAATATGGGGTATCTCGAGAATACAGCCGACAGAATCAACCTCCAGGACACAAATTTCCTATGAAATTTATATTGGGATTGATCTTATTGAAATTGACATAAATTTGATCCAAATTAAGAACTACATTTTCCTCTGGTACTATTGTAGGTTTCTCACATCTCCCAGTTATAGGCCACTTGATGTATGAACCCAAGAAATTAAAAAAAAAGGATTCTCTGAATTGAAGAATTGAAGGAAATTCATCTTCATTTCTAAAACCAAATTAATAGAATTATGGAGCTAGAGAAAAACTTAGAAATGAGTTAATTCATTCCTACATCCCACACATGAAGATAGCTAAGATCCTGAGAGACCACAGTCTTTGGTGATGTCACCTGGTCCTATCTTCAAGATACATTTCATTTCTCTGTGATGTTTGTTCAGGTATAATACCACTAATTGGAACTAAAGTGAATATAGTTGGAACTTGCGCTTTGGCTATTGCTTCTTATTACAGGATTGTGTGTGTGTGTGTGTGTGTCTGTGTGTGTCTGTGTGTGCCTGTGCCTGTGTGCATGGGTGTGTTCTCATTCTGCAGTCTGAGTCAAGGCTGGAGTTCATAGTCCTACAGAGCACTGCTGTCATGGGTTACCTTTGCTTGGCAGATGAAGTACAACGGAGGCCCAAAGAGGAAATGGGTGGCTCACCCCATTTTACCATTGTACATTTCAGACGCCCTGTATAGTTCTTTCTCTGGAATGCTGGGCCTCCAGCAAACCTGCTAGTTAGGAAGAGCAAGTGTACTTAAGGGACTAACTTGAACAAAATACTCTATATATAATAGTGAGGTCTTCAGAGCTTAAGTTGGGGAGTTTTTTGTATTCCCTTTTGTTGCCTTCAGAAATGAACAATACATGTGCATCTCATTCCCCTCTTTTTTTCCCTAATCTCAGCATATAAATAACGATCATATTCACGGGGAGAAGAAGGAATTCGTGTGCCGGTGGCTAGATTGCTCACGGGAGCAGAAGCCCTTCAAAGCCCAGTACATGCTGGTGGTGCACATGCGAAGGCACACAGGAGAGAAGCCTCACAAATGCACTGTGAGTACGCAGTGGGTGGGCAGAGGGCCCACAGAGGGCATGCCCCACAGAGCTGGCCTCAGGATTTGCCAGGGCCTTGTGTCAGGGGAGGAATTATTGGTGGGTGGAGAGCTGTCTCTTTGGTGCTAGGACATTGAGAGGACTTTTAAGCTACCTGCAGAGGGCTGCAGACCTTTGGAGAAAGAACAGTGACAGCCATACCAGGAGACAATGGCAGAATTCTAGACCTGCGCTGTCTCAAACAGCAGCCACAGCCACAGACATCTGTTGACTGCATTTGAGGTATAGCTAGATCAATAAATTAATTTGAAAAATTTCTGTTCAAGCATAAAGAGCTCCACATAGCTGGCAGTCATAGAGTGACAAGTGGGCAGGTGACAGTAGGACATGCCGGCTGGTACGGAAAGAGGCACATGGCCACTGTGCTTGCCTTACACGACTGCTGTCTTGCAGTAGGGCTCAGAGCCGGGGGGGGGGGGGGGGGGGGGCAGTTTTGACTAGAAAAACTTGCGTTTTCAAAAGAGTACTTGCGAGTTTTTCTGTGCTTTTCCTTTCTGTCTCACGGCCCAGTGTGGACGTATGGGGCTGGGGCATCGTGGACACTAAGCTTGCTTTTACTGAGATGTCCAGCGGCCACCCTGGATACTGCTCAGACCTGGTACTTTACATATTAAAGGCCTTTTACAAACATGATCAAATTCCATGCCTTTGTGTGGACACAAAGCCATATTAATGAACTTTGTGCTGAATCTGAAATCAGTGGGAATTTGAGGAGATCGATCAATGAGCAGATAATGAAATCCATTGTCCACATTGAGTGGCCTATTTAAAAAAAAAAAACACTCAAGGACTTTTACTAGAACTGAAAGTGCTTTCTCTTGAACAGCGAACAGCGCTGAGCCTCATCTGAATCGCAGTAAATGCAGAGTTTAGTGGACTTTTGTTCCTTGGTTTTCAAAAGCTGCTGACCCTCGAAACATCAGTCTTTCATCAACTTGGAGGGAGTGTTAAGCATAAGCTGTTATTGTGTGAAATAATCCAGATTTACCTGCTGTCCTCAGTTTGAAGGTTGTACAAAGGCCTACTCGAGACTAGAAAACTTGAAAACGCACTTGAGATCTCACACTGGAGAGAAACCGTACGTCTGTGAGCATGAAGGGTGCAACAAGGCTTTCTCCAACGCTTCTGACCGTGCCAAGCACCAAAACAGAACACATTCCAATGAGGTAAGCCTCCTCCACCACAGACACTATTGGCCCCAGTGCTCACGGATGGCACACAGCGCCTGGTGAGGCATATGCTGGGGGGGGGGGGGGGGCAGCTACTTTGCATGTCCTCTGAAACTCCAGAAGAAGCAGGCACTGTCACTGCAGGTGAAAGAGCCTCAGGGTAGGGCTGAAGACTAGACCCTCTTGAGAGAGAAATGCACACGAAGAAGGGACTTCTTAAATCCCCTAGCCAGCAAGTTTCACGTTGTTCAGAACTGCCACCTACTGGTCAAGCGCAGTAGGAGTATTTATGTTGGAGTTACACCAGGTCTGCCTGAAATCTCATGTATCCACACAAAGGATGATCCTGTAAGCATCATGATAGATTCAGAAGCATTGTGTTGACAGCTGATGACAGCTTACTGCTCAGACACACTTTTATTTGCTTTCTCCAAGTGGTATTTTCAAATGCATTATATAATGTATTACATCAATAGCATTTAGAAAGCAACCAGCCTGGGTTAGCTATGATTTCCAGACGTTCTAACTTCCCAAAGATCTCAGAGGCTATTCTCAGAACCCAGCGTGTCAGTTACTTAAAGTAATATGCTGAATGAAGCTTGATAATGGTAGGTGGCTTCTCTTGTCTTATGATTATTTTTGCCCCCCCCCCAAATTTCAGAGAAATACAGCAATGAATATGATTTCAAGTTCATTTTTTAGTGTACAAAAGAGAACTCCCAAGTTTTTTTTAGTCAATAATACTTTATTTTACTGAAAAACATTTTTTTAAAAGATTAAGTAACATTGGTTGACCATACTATATGTGTGTGAGGAGTATAGGTTCGCACTTCTTCAAATGTCTGATATCATACCACACCCTTCATCAAAGTACCAATGTTCCTCTACCACAGTATCCTGTACCCCCACCACCTTTTGTTGCCTTCCATTTGCCCCTCTGTAACCCATATTCTTCTGGTTCAGAATCCAAGAGTTTGACTTGGGCTGGTTCTATCTGTGCTTTGTTTCTTTGTATTCAAATATATTTTGCATTACATTGTAATGCATGCTGCCTGAAGACTTCCAACTTCTTGAAGTTTGAGCTCAAATCCAGACTGCTCAGAAGCCTTCTCAGCAGTGAATTAAGAGGTAACAGGACTCCCCACATTTTTGATAGAAATAGGATAGCTAACTAAAATACGCTAATATTGACATGGTTTTGTCCCACAATGTATGCCATTAGTTTTCTGGAAGTAAATAAGAGAAGCGTTTTGACGCTGGTGTGGCTTTCATTTGACCTTGCAAGGTGTCAGTCAGGCCCCCACCTGGTCTTCCTGATAGAGCTGGGGAGAGGGACTCTGGCAAAAATGAAGTGCTGTATTCAGTTCCCCAGCTGTTTGGCTCTAGCAGTGACAGTTTGCACCAACTTTCCTTTCAGCTGAACTGATAGGGCAAAACATCTCTAATGGGGTTAACCTGCTCTCTCAAACACACACATGAAGTTCTTCATGCATGTTGATATGTGGAGCCTTTTTGAAAGGGTGATGGTGGGATTAGGAAATTTAAATCATTTGGAATCTCTTATTATTTTAGCAACTGCTTAAAGATATTTTACAAAAGATGTTGAACTTCCTTTTTATGTAAAAAATGCTTTTACTGTGTGCAGAACTTGCAGTGTGATCTGCTATTATTTGTTTTGTGCAAAATTTTAGGAAATTAGAATGGGGAAATTCATAGATGCTGAAAATTGATTAGTAATTGCCAAAGGCAGCTGGAAGAGGGAACAGGAGTGATTTTGTCCAACATCAAGCAATTTACTTAAATTATTATCATCCATGTTTAGCACATAGATACAGTTTTATGTTTATTTGTAAACATGCAAATAAATTTTCTTTATTCCATCTACAAGGCCTTAGTTTTGCTAATGCGTGAAGGACAGTTTCAGATACACTAAACTTAGCTTTTTCCAGGAGTTCCAGATTCATTTAATCCGACTATCCTACATAAATCCACATATTTTCTCTCTTATGCCTTCATTCACTCACTAAACAAACATTGATAGCCCGTTATGTGTCAAGCACTTGACTATCCTAGGTACAGAAAAGAATATGATGGAATAAGACAGGGAGTAATTTCCCCTGGGAGGAACCAAATGGTTAACCCCAAGGCTGCCCTGAACTAGAGCAGTGGCCTCTGATGGGACCCCATATTCCAGAACACACAGTTCATGTTCCTCCCAGTGTCATTCTAAGCAGGTTTCCATGAATTCTGATAGGGTTGTTGTTAGGAGTCATGCGTGGAATGAAGAAGAAATTGAGTTGGAAGAGATGGATAACGATCTATGAGGCTAGCCCACAGAACGGGGATCCTGGGAAGCATGCCCAGGTCCAACTTTAATGAAGTCGAGATGCCACTTATATACCCCAGTCAGGAAATGTTACAATGATGTAATGAGGAAGTAGCAAAGCATACATGACATGCAGCAGGCAGGATGGGGGGATGCATGATAACAGAAGAATTTACCTTTGGGGGCAACAGTCATTACTAACAGGTTAGCTGTCTCTTGGGATATTCCAAAGATGGGTTACAGGTGAGAGATGTGCTATTGACCACCCTCTAGTGTGCCAGAGGGGACTAGAGAGATAGGAGGTGTTCCTCTTATGTGAAGCTCCATCTCTCTACCTATTTCCACGTTCCACAGTTATCTTTCCTTTTCTAGAAAATTCCAATTACTTCGACTTTCCTACTGGGAAAGTCTAAACTTCTAATAAGCTTGTTGTAACTCTCACCTGACCCAAGCCTACCTGTTTAATCTTGACCTCTCACTGTCATCACCCTGAAAGAAACATTCCAGGCAGCCTATGTGTGAAAGGCTGTGTCCACATGTGTGACGGGGCCTTGTCACAGGACCTTTGCTCAGGGCACTTCTTTTTTGGGCATTCTTCTTGCCATCAGTTTTGTCCCTCAGAATCTTATCTTTCCCTCAGAACTCAATGACAATGATGCCTTCTAAGCAAAGTTATGTTCTTTGAGAACTTACTGTGTGCAACTTATCTTAGTAAACACCTCTTGTACTTCTTATTTAGCCCTGGCCATGATCCAGTGATCTGTGATCTGGGCATCAGACAAGAGACTTATAAACAGATGCCTCCCATGGTCATCCAGCTGAAATAAGTGCTAGCTACCTCCTTCTGGGGCATCTGCTTGAGATTTGTGTTGTAGGTCATGACATGCTGTATTATTTTTTCAATATATTTTATAGTCCTTGACATTAAATGCCATTTTTTAAATGTTGAATTCAGAGTCTAGCACTTGATAGGTATCACTAAATGTTTATCTGAATAAATGTGCATATTATATTTGAATAAAAACTATAAATTTAAGCAGAGAAACAAATAATTGTTTTCAAAAAGTACTTTTCAGGGCAGTGAGACTGACCAAATGGCAATGACCAGGCTTGAAGTTGGATTTCCAGAAAAAATGGATAGTTCAGCAAGTCTGACAGCATTTATATGCACCTCCAATCACATGTCATTTTTTTTTACAGATAACAAAATTTGGGGGACCAGTTATGTAATTGGGGGGACTAAGTTTTGTTGGGAAGCATTAATTTTTCCTGAACCTGTGTTATATATATATATATATATATATATATATATATATAAATTTCACATCATTGTAATCCTAAGGATTTACCCCCCTGCCCTCCCCTCCTTCCCCCCCCCTTCCCTCCTGCTCACAGTTGTGCACTTCAGTTTAGTGAACCTGTGTTCTTAAGAGAGTTTGTAGGATATAGCAGCTCCTCAAATAATGACCTTAATTGTGTTGTTGATGAGTCAAACTTCTGTCCCTTGAAGATCTGATTTCATTGTAGATATTGTTTCACTTAAGGTTGCAAGAACCTATCAACCATGTGAGTAGACACTGATCACACATGCTCACACATGAGGCACAGGCACACTTTTCTGTCCTCCTGTTTTGGGAATTGTGGGTGCTGCTAAGCTGCTGCAGACTCAGCCAGGCCTTCCCAGGGTACACATACACACACATCATGGGGAGAGCATGACTGGTCTGGATGTGCTCCCTCGGTTTTGCATCCTGTATACCTGCCCTGTGCACCTCAGCCTGTATGCTCATGGGATAGTCCTACAGAGCTGTGTGGCAAGTGGGCGCAGCCGCCACGTCAGAACACTCCGAGGTAATAACGCTAATCAGCAAGGCCATTCTTCTGGCCCTAATGCGTAGAATAGAATTCGATGTGCTCATTTCATTACATATATCTGCAAATCACGGGAGCTCCTGAATAGTAGTAATTCATAGTTAATGGGAAATCATTTCTACCCAAAAGAATCTCACATTTGGAGTAAAATCTCTTAGGATAATTTTCAGAGTCTCTGCTTCAATACGTTAAAACATGTCTCAGTTTTAGGTAGCACTCTGTTCTTGGGCTTTTAGTGAAAAAGCATCTTTGAGACACATGCATTCTACAAGACAGGGCATGTCTTATGATATAATGGATGCACTATGCTAGTCATGCTTTTATGGCAATTGCTTACCTAGTAGCTACATTCTGGTATACATTATATAAATAATACTCATAAAGGTATCCAAATTGTACTATTTTTTAAACTATGGAACAAAGTCACAATTCTGATGTTGGTCATCACGAAATATCAGCAGTTCTGTGGTGTGATTAAATATCTAGCTGTAAGCATCCGTATAACATTTTATGACTCTATCTGTAAGGTTGATCACTAATCCATATAGACCATGAAATTAGCATGAAATCATTGATAGCATCTGAGAAGAGATCCCAACCCAGAAACCCTGCACAGCACACTGTCCACCATGCTTCCCAGTTTGTGAATCATGAGCAGTCTTTAGGGCTTGGTGGCTTTGAAAGTCACATAGGTTCTGGCCACCATCAGTCCTGGACATCATACTCACATGTGCTGTACAAAATTTAGCACATTGGAACCTGTTGGCAATTATTTTTAATGGCTATATATATAAAGAACACATGTTCAAATGGGGTGAATCGATATTACACTGAGAACTAGGACAGCTATAAGAAATTCCTTCATATAAGCTCTCTTGAAAGGAGTGCATAAAATGTTCTTCTTAAGAGTCCCTTAAGTCTTATGTCATCACGTCATCATCATCATCATCTTCTTCTTCAATGTTGTTATTAACATCATGTATTTACTGTACACCTATAGTGCAACCATAATATTTCTTCCCATTCACAGAATAAATGTTCCTGAGAAAATGAAGGTAATTTTCATGTTTTCAGCTCCTTCAAGCTTCAGAATAATCATTCAAGAAATCTAGATTTTTAAGAACCCCATGCAAAATTCAGATGGCTTTGGTTAAATCTCTTTACCTAGATGCATTTAAACACCTCAGACTTCCAGAAAGCGCTTTGGAAGAGTTAGACCATAATGAGCAACCACAGTGGCCTCTTTGGAACATACTCCATTTCATAACAGTCTTTCTTGTCCTTCTCATGGCATTTGACAGAAACCATACGTGTGCAAGATCCCAGGCTGCACCAAACGCTACACAGACCCAAGCTCCCTCCGGAAACACGTCAAGACAGTGCATGGTCCAGAGGCTCACGTCACCAAGAAGCAGCGTGGGGACATACACCCTCGGCCCCCACCACCTCGAGATTCTGGCAGCCATTCACAGTCCAGGTCGCCCGGCCGGCAGACTCAGGGAGCCCTTGGCGAGCAGAAGGACCTCAGCAAGACTACCTCAAAGCGTGAGGAATGCCTTCAGGTGAAAACAGTCAAGGCAGAGAAGCCCATGGTATGTCATTCACTTTCCTTCTGATTGACCCAGAGCCATCATGGGTTAACACAGAGAGTGGGGCCATCCCGATACTCACTGCCTTCTGGCTAAGGAGGTCAGAGCTCTCTGATCATCTTACTGCATAGACTAGCTCTGATCAAAAGAGCCTCACGGTTTCTTGTCCTTTAAAATTGATCTGCAGCCATCTGGCCTTGTGGCAGATAGAAAGACATGACGATGTCTTCAGCAGGCCCAACTTACAGAAGATAAGTCATTCATTCTTCCTGTAAACATGTTTTCTACCACCTTTGCGTTGATGACCCCAAGATAAATAAGCCCTAGTCTATTGTTTAGGGTCCTACAGATCAGTGGGAGAGGCAGACCACCAAAAAGCAAGTGCTTACATCTTAAGGTGATGAATTCAAACTGGGCTCAAAATGCATTCAAAAGACTACCAACTAACTGACTAGGAGGACCTGAGCATGAGAAGACAAGGCTGAGGTTACCTCAGTGTTAAGGGCTTAGAAGGAATGGGTCCTAGCATAGCCACTCACAGACCGTGGGATTTAGGGGAATTTGCAGCAGGTGAAAAGCTTGAGGACAAAAGGCATTATGTTTTGATAGTGACGAGGATTGACCCTGCATGGCTGATTTTTTTTTTTTTAGAAAAAAAGACAACTCCAGAGCCACTCTTGTGATTGGGTTGATAGTTTATAAAACTTGTAAAAATTTCCAAAAGACAAGAAAAATCAAAGAGTAGCTGTCAGGGGAGCCTCGGTACATTTTTGTTTGACCATCAGCATAATGGACTCAGCTCTGCAGGATGTGTGGGGCTCTAGTCTAACATTTTTCTGACACTGGAGAAAACATGCTAGGTAGAAGGTATGATAAGGGGGGGCAGTTTTATACTAAGATTAAGGAAGCACTGTCTTAAAATTAGTCAAGTTCAGAAATTGGTGTTGATCCCAACTAAATTCCCTTTTTTTGTTTTTTTGAGACTAGGTCTTGCTATTTTTTGTCTGTGGGACCACAGGCTCTCGTTGCCCGGGGTACCACACATTCAAGCAATCCCCAGCCTCAGCTTCCCAGGTAGCTGGGATTACAGGCGTGCACCACCACGCCCAGCTGTTTTTTTTTTGGAACTAGGTCTCACTGCGGGCCCCAGGCAGGATTCGAACTGCGATCCCTAGCCCCTGCCGCTTCATAGGCTGAAGCTTACAGCTAGGTCTCACTGCGGGCCCCAGGCGGAATTTGAACCGCGATCCCTAGCCCCTGCAACTTCATAGACTGAAGCTTACAGGCATGAGCCACCGTGCCTGGCCCCAACTAAATTCCTGAGTGAATTCCAGAAAGTCTCCATGCAGCAGTATATATGTGTGGAAAATAATGCACATAAAATTCCAGCATTGAGGGGATGGGAAGCTATGTCTTTATGACTTTCTGTGTTTGCCTGTAAACTCTGAAGAGTCTTACTAACATTGCATTTAACCAAAAGTAATGCAAATAAGCTATCCAGTGTTATTATTTTGTACTGGGTAACTCTGCCTTTAAAAAGCACCTTGGCAAATGTTTGTAATATATATTATGACTGATCACTATACTACACTTTTGAATTAATCAGTTCATAATCTGCACTTTAGATCTTTTTTTGTTTCCTAAAATGAGGTTGCCTAAAATGAGGTCTACCTGTATAAAAATTGCCCAGAACATTGACAGTTTATCCTCAAGTATTGAATAAAGGAAAGTGAATTTGTGGTCACCTAGAGTATGTCATTGAAAGATAGTGATTTATGTTCATAGGGGTTCCTAGTAACCTTATATCCTAAGATATATCCCTAGCTCTAGAAAATTTGTCATTTCCTGTCCAGACACCCATTATTTAAACAGAAAATTGGTAGAAAATAAGAATGTAATGTGACTTGGTTCAGTGACATTGGGGATACCCCAAAATGTGAATTATTTAAATAATTGAATATAAAATTATGAAATCATGGAAGTCTAGGGCTGGAATAGATACAAATTGGGGTTAGGTGCCATATTTCACAGGTGAGGAAACTGAAGCTCTGAAGTTGATGAATTAATCAAGCCTCATGTACACTCTTATAAATATAGGTAGATATCTTCATAGGCATTTGCTAATGCATATAAGGTTTACATTTCTAATATTCTTTCTTTAAAACTTTGATTTGATCATCATGCTATAAATTAAATTCTCTTCTTTTTTCTTATTAATCCAACATCTCTTCTATGTAATGCTCCTAAATGTCTTGTTCTCACTTCCTAAGGACAGTGGGTAATAAGGTGAGGGAATTTCGGTTTCTCTGTATCCTTTATTTAGTTTTGATTTTAGCATTCAACTTTTATCCATACCATCTTTTCTTTAGTTTTGTGCTTTGTGACATCTATGGTAGTGAACATTTCTGAGATGTGTTTCAAACATAGAAGTTAATGTGTTTTGAACATTCAGCATGTGGAATGATAGCAAGTCAGATGATAAATTCATTGTTCTCTATGTCTACGTTTTCATGATAAAATACACTGGGGCTGACCAAGCAGATGTTCTCAGATTAAATATTTTCACATTGACCAGTGCAAATTCATCCCTGGGACAGGCACTTTGAGGAAGAGGTAGATACATTTGTTGTTAGCAGTCTGATTTGATGGAGGCTGTTTCCTAATTCTAAGTGTATTTGGCCTTCTTTTTTGCCTTGGGGAAGTGTGAGTCTGTGTGTGCTTGTGTATATGTGCATACACTCTCTGATCTGGCAACCCAAGAGTAAAAGACCTCCAAGACCCCTGCCCCTGATGCTCCAAGAGCCTGAGGACAGAGCAGAGGATCTGCTGAAGCAAAAAATTAAGCAAGACTTTGTAACTCATGACCAGATTTGTGTATGAAATTTTACTCTGCTTGGTTGCCCAGGAAGAATTTAATGTATCATGTGGCACTCACATAGAAAATGTTCTTTTGCTTGGATATATATACTCTGCATCCAGAAAAAGTTCCACAGGTTCCACTGATAAGACCTGTATCCAAAAGCCCTTCTTGACAGTGTTGTGTTCCACCTGAGATGACAGTAGCTTGTCATCCATTGCAGGTACTTCCCTCTCCTTGGAGAATGTGTGCTTTTGACTTGTCAGACACCAGTTTTTATATCTTTACCAACCAGGGTAGAGTGAAATTTTAAAACCATTTTCAATTGTGGGGACAATTCACTGCATGTCATTGTTCCTGCCCTGGGACACTGCGACTTTGCCAACATGGAGACAGCCAGTTTCCACTCCCCATTTTCAGGAACCCCTGGGATTCCTGAAACCCCTTGGATTTTTTTTCCTGATTAACAGTCAGTGAACTACATTACGTTCCCATCTGGATTCAGTATTATCTTGCATAGTCCATTTAGTTGGGATTAAGGAAATATTGCCTCCTAGTGAAATGATAGGGGCACACTGAAGGAGTAGTAAGATCTTTGCTTATGTCAGAATGGCTATAACTTGAAGTCTTTCTTCCTCCTCTGAGTATCGCAGGAACTGAGTGATCAAAGTTTTACCTCTTTACCTGCTCCACGCTTGGTATCCTACAAGGCAGGAAAATGTAGGAAGGATGGAGAAGTTCCAGAGAGTGTGGGGAAACAGCCCTGAATAGCTCAGATGGGCTTTTATTCAACAGGAGGCGTTGTGAACTTGTGGAGGTCCTTTCTATGTTTGTGTTAGCTGAGCACAGCAAACTCATAGGTGAAACCACTGATGATGATAGTAGCTGCTAGTGCTGTCAGAGCCAGTCATTCACTGTTATCCAGGTCTCTTTACATGCTCACAGGGCTTCACATGGAATTCCCATAATAATCCCTAAGCTAAATAAATTGTCTCCATTTCATAGGTGAGAAAACTGAGGTTTAGATTGACCGAGTATAACTTGCCCAAAGACTAAAGTCACGGAAATGGAACCAGAACTGAGGAAGTGTATTTGCAGAGTTGACATTTGGGGCAGGGTTCTGTGACTGATATCATTCCAGTCATACCACATTAAGCAATTCCTGCTGTCCATTGTCTCCCACCAGTGGCCCATCCATCATTCCAGCCCAGAGAGGCCTCCTCCATCCACCAGAACATAGTTATTCTCATTCAAGCCACTTGAGGACCCTGATTTGCATGAGCTCTCATTACTGGCCTCCTTTTTCCTTCCTGGTAACATTGCTTTCTCTTCCTCTTGACCCCTACAGACATCTCAGCCAAGCCCTGGTGGTCAGTCTTCATGCAGCAGCCAACAGTCCCCCATCAGCAACTATTCCAACAGTGGGCTCGAGCTTCCTTTGACTGATGGTGGTGGTGTAGGCGACCTCAGTGCCATTGATGAAACCCCAGTCATGGACTCAACCATTTCCACTGCAACCACGGCTCTTGCTTTGCAAGCCAGGAGGAACCCGGCAGGGACGAAATGGATGGAGCATGTAAAACTAGAAAGGCTCAAACAAGTGAATGGAATGCTTCCTCGACTGAACCCTATTCTACCCCCCAAAGCCCCTGCCATCTCTCCTCTCATAGGAAATGGTGAGTCCTGTGACAGATGACATATCTCTTCAGAATCATCTGTGCTTTTAAATGCAGCCAGAATGAGAACTGGACCATGGTTTTTTTCTTTATTGGTTTCTTTACTAGTCCTAAAATTATGCTGTAATCATTCATATTAATGGTATCTTCCCAGAGTCCATATTTAAAAAGCTGATAGTAGTAAAGTAATACAGAAACAAAACATAAAACTACATGCATGATTTGCATACTTTTGGTGAAACCATGACAACAAACCCCAGCAGCACAGGCATCTGTGGTCACTCTTTGCCTCTAACTCCACAATCAGCAATCAGAAGGCTGGTAGCCATCTTGACTGGTGTTTGCCTGTTTGGGGCAGACAAGTGACCGTTCCCTTTGTCAGCCCCAAGTCAGTTTATGCTTCTGAGATCACACTAAGTGCCTGGGGCATATCCTAAGGGTGTACCTCCACACTCCAACTTCATCGGGTGTTTCCGAATGTGGACATGAAACTTTTTCAATGACCTTGACCTGTGCATTTGCCTGTAACTTGAACGCTGCCTTTTTCCCTCCTGGAACTCTGTTTTCCATTGCACTGTGCCTGTGAAGAAGCTTAAGCAATACAGGAAGTTATTAAGAGTTGGTTGCAGTCAAGGGTAGGCAAACACCCAGGGTAGACATGGACCCTGCCTCCTGCTCTTGTAAATAAAGTTTTATTGACTCACTTATTCACTGTCTCCATGACCTTTGGGCACCCTACCACAGAGATGGATGTGGGTCGTTGTATCTGACCAGGGTGAGTCTCAAATAGTTAGGTCCTTTGTAATCTGTTGTTACTCTCTGTAAGTCATCCTGAAATAAATCCATCTCTCCCATACTTTGTCTGCAGGCACACAGCCCAGTAATAGCTGCAGTCTGGGTGGGCCCATGACCCTTCTCCCAAACAGAAGCGACCTTTCTGGGGTGGACATCACCATGTTGAACATGCTCAACAGGAGGGACAGCAGCACTAGCACCATCAGCTCAGCCTACCTGAGCAGCCGTCGCTCCTCGGGCATTTCACCTTGCTTCTCCAGCCGAAGGTCCAGCGAAGCATCGCAGGCTGAGGGGCGGCCCCAGAATGTTAGCGTGGCCGACTCCTACGACCCCATCTCCACTGATGCCTCACGCCGGTCCAGTGAGGTCAGCCAGTGCGACGGCCTGCCCAGCCTGCTCAGCCTCACTCCTGCCCAGCAGTACCGCCTGAAAGCCAAGTACGCGGCTGCCACTGGCGGGCCTCCACCCACCCCGTTGCCCAACATGGAGAGGATGAGCCTGAAGACACGGATGGCCTTGCTCGGGGATGCTCGTGACGCCACAGGCACGCTGCCTCCCGTGCACCCTCCCCGGAGATGCAGTGACGGAGGCGCCCACAGCTATGGCCGGCGCCCACTGCTGCCACATGATGCACTGGGCAATGGTGTAAGAAGAGCCAGCGACCCGGTGAGGACCATATCAGAAAGCCTCTCCCTGCCTAGGGTGCCAAGGTTTAGCAGCCTTAACAGCTTCAGTCCTCCGGGTTTGCCTGCATCCCTGGAAAAGCGTAACTTAGTGCTTCAGAATTATACACGGCCTGAGGGCAGCCAGCCCCGCCACTTGCACGCATCTCCCTGCCCCCCCAGCATTACTGAGAACGTCACCCTGGAGTCCCTGAGCATGGACTCCGATGTGAACCTGAACGATGAAGATTTCTTGCCTGATGATGTGGTACAATATTTAAATTCCCAGAACCTAGCAGGATATGAACAACACTTCCAGGGTGCCATCTCTGACGACAGCAAAATGCCCCATGGACCTGACTTGGGAAGTGGCCATGGTGACCTTGACCCATCGGGGCTGCCAGACAGCCATGCTAGCCAGCAGTACCGTGCGCTGGAGCAGCCCAGCACTGAAACCAGCAAAAGTGACCTGCCCATTCAGTGGAACGAGGTCAGCTCGGGCAGTGCAGACCTGTCCTCCTCCAAGCTGAAATGTGGCCAGAGGGGCCCAGTGCAGCAGGTACGAGCCTTTGGACTATACAACACTGTGACCATGCACCCACAGAATCCCTTGAGGAATGGGTCTGGCTCAGCTGGGGGGTATCAGACCCTTGGGGAGCATGGCAGCTCCTACGGTGGTCCAGAACACTTGATGAGCCAAGCTGGGAGCACTGTCCCCAACGGAAACGCTTTCCATGAACAGTCCTACAAGACCCAGCAGTATGGGAACTGCCTCAGTCGACAGCCAGGGCTCCCCAGCTCACACGATGGTGCCTGCAGTGCTGGGATCCAAGTGTCAAAGCTGAAAAGCACCACCATCCAAGGGAACAGGAGCCAGCCAGATTTCAGCCTGCTGGTGGCACCCAGTGAATCCACTGGCAGCACAGTGAATGGCATACCGGCCCAAGATCCAATGGGACAGAGATATCTGGCTCATCAGCTACAAAGTGACAGCATGCACCCCGAAGGGGGAGGCCGCCCAGGTCAACAGATGCTAGGGCAGGTTAGTGCTACCTCACACATCAACATCTATCAAGGGCCAGAGAGTGGCCTTTCAGGGCCTCCCAGCATCGGCAACCAGCCATCCAGCTTGGCAGTTATCAGGGGCTACCAGCCGTGTGCCAGCTATGGGGGCAGCAGGCGCCAGGCTATGTTGAGGAGTGGCGTTGCTCTACAGCAGGGGCAGCTCAGTGACACAAGTCAGACCTGCAGAGTGAATGGCATTAAGATGGAGATGCAAGGGCAGCCCCATCAGCTCTGTTCAAGCGTGCAGAGTTACTCTGGTCAGTTCTATGACCAAAGCCTGGGCTTCAGTCAGCAGGACGTGAAAGCTGGCTCTTTCTCCATTTCAGAAGCTAGCTGCCTGCTACAGGGGACCAGTGCTGAAAACTCAGAGTTACTTTCCCCAGGTGCTAACCAGGTGACAAGCACAGTTGACAGCCTCGACAGCCATGACTTAGAAGGAGTGCAGATTGACTTCGATGCCATCATTGACGATGGGGACCATGCCAGCCTGATGTCAGGAGCCCTGAGCCCAAGTATCATTCAGAACCTTTCTCATAACTCCTCCCGCCTCACCACGCCACGAGCAGCCCTCCCGCTGCCAGTGCTCTCTGTCAGCACCACCAACATGGCCATCGGGGACATGAGCTCCCTGCTGACCTCCCTTGCGGAAGAGAGCAAGTTCCTTGCAGTTATGCAATAGGCATTAGGAAAAAAGGACTGCTGACAGACATGAAACTTTAGGAGTTTAAAAGATAAATTGACTTGTTTCTTTGCAGTTAATGTTCTTAGTTCTGTATGTATTTTAGTAATCTCATCTCACCTAACTGGGATGTGTTTCAAGTATATTCCTTTTATGGAAAAGGACTCTGCAAAACCCTAAAGTGTTCTAGGGAGAAACTGTCTTTCATTTCAGTTTTGAATCAGTATTGTTACACTCGAACCACCCTCTTTTATTTTTTTTACCTGTAAGCCCACCTTTCTCCCTCCAGCCCCCCTCTAGTAAACCAGTGTAAATGTGTGCTGTGCATGTTCTTTCTTTTTGAAGAAGGGAAAGTAAAGAATTTGGTACGTTTCTCTGTTATTCAAAGGAGACAGGAGTTGGTGTGCTATGACCAAGAGGTTATACTTCCAGCTTTTAAAACTTTCCTTTGCGTATGCTCAACGTTTGTTTTGTTTTTAATTCCTACATTGGGCACAACAATCCTAATATGGAGAGTGAGTCTGACTCTTGTGGGTGCACTGCGGTGTAGGTAGCAGACTATTGGCATGCTCCCACCCCTGATTCAGGTCAGGGCATACTTTCCACAGTTGCAAACAAGTGGAAACCTGGGGCTCTTGCAAACGCTTGCTCACAGTTTAGGTTTAAAATTCTTCCTGCCCATCAGTATGCTTTGGGTGGTAAGTCTATATGGTCAGTTCTCAGTTATCTAGTCTGCCTCCCCTCTTCCATCTCTGTGTGTGCTCAGTGCTGCTCAGGGAGAGGGGGAGGGCACTGGTGACACACACATCACAACTTCCATCTCTTCTGGTGAGAAGTTTGGTAGATTATTATAGAGCAAAGCTATTGGGTAGAATTAGTTTGGGGTATATTTGTGGGTTTGCTGTATTTGTTGATTAGTTTCATTTCTTCCCCATTATCATAGATAACTGAGAATTGATTATATATAGTTCTAAGTTTATAGGTATTTAACCCCACAGCTGGCCATGTCATTAGCCCATATTAATTCCACTATGGTGAAAGAGTACTTCTATTCCAAGCATCCTAGTTTAAGGAAATGAAACTTAGTTTTAAAAGGAAAAGCTAACATACAGTGACATTTGGAATAAATTGCTTCTGCCATTTTTAGTGTCTGAGAGTACATGTGAGGATGCTTAGTAGCTGTGTTGATGCCTTTTGTTTTTAATACCTCCTATCTATTAAATCTACATTCTTTGAAGAATTAAATGTTCGATACAGTTAGTCCCTGGTGTGGACTAATATCTGTAATTTTGTTTTGGATTAAAACATTTAAACATTTAAAAAGTGTAGCTCCTTCTCATGTGCAGTTGATACACATAAAAGACATACTATGTGTGCACAGAGTACATGGATTATCCAGCATTTTACTTTAAAAAATATGTAAACTATTAAAATAAAATATTAACATCTCAGACTATTTGCTGTATTCTGTCCCCTTGACCCTGGAGTTGGATTAATCCAAAGTGATTCATGATCAATTGTGTGACTTTTTCCCTTTGTTTCTGTCATTTAAATTAGTATTAGAAAGACAAAAGCAGGTAAATTAAAATATTAGTTAATAGAATGTTACGACCAGCCTGTTGTTCTTGTGTTTAATTTCTCTCATTTGAACCAAGACTCTCAGAGTAGAGGTAAATTTGCCCATTGGGACTTTATGGCTAAGGGAGTTGGGTGTGCTTTCAACTAGATGCTCCCAAGATCAGCTGAGGGGTGCTGAGATACTTCCTTCCCCTCCTGCTATTCTGCCACCACACAGCCTTGTAAGTCATCCACTTTGGAACAGCCAAAAAGCTTAAAGAACCAACTGCTGATCTCAGGGCAGTGGAGTCGAATCTACCACTTTTTAACTGAAAAAGCAGGACTTTCTGTGTTCAGATAGACCATGATCTAATCATGAAATGTGTGAGCCATTTCCCAAATATGATTTTTCCACAAATCCCAAAATCTTGCACACTGCTGCGATTGACTCAAACCATCTTCCTCTGAAAGGTCCTTCCCCAGTAGATGTCCCTGCACATGGCCAGCATTTCTTAGCTGTCATGGCTCAGTGTCACCCTGGAGCACAAAGGGATGGGCAGTGGTGCTATGATTGCTGGTCTTCCCCCTCTGCCCGCTCCTTGACTGTCAGGTGGTCCTCCAGGTTGACCTTTCGTTACTTCTATCCTTCATATTTGTTACCCTTGATGCTGCCTATAGACTTGCAGGAGATAACACTTCAGCTCGATGTCTGTCCTCTCTGGGAATCTCAGAAGGAGGATAGAGGAGAGAAAAGAAGAAGGTGTGCTCTTCCAGGATTCGGTGACCTGTGGTGGCAGTGGATGGAAGCTCATTTGATGCCACTTAGAAGTGTCCCATCTGGACAAGGAACTCAGACGTGCCCCCTCCTGTGGTGGGATCCACAGCAGCCTTCAGCCTTCTCTCCATTGCTCTGATCTGTGTGTGAGGCAGCCAGTGCCCATTCAGGGGTCACAGCCCACTTTCTAATAATTGGTGCATGGCCTTCGTATTTGACATCTGTGTTAAAAACAATTGTATTTGTCAAACCGTTTTTGTTTTATTTTCTTAAAAGATGTTAGCCTGCCCCTGCTCCTCATACATTGGCTCATCCTCTTGACCAGAGAGTTTTGATTCTTATGATGTATGTGCCTTATTTTATGTTACTCTTCTGGATGTGAGGGACCAGTTGGGATTGCCCAATCAGAGCTCGAGGCAGGTGCTTACCAGCCCTGGGTATGATTGTAGCAGAATCTGAGCTGTCTTGTAACCTAGTTTCCTATGCTATTTTGAACTGATTGGAGGATATTCTCTTCTGACAAGTTACTGTTGTGTATCCTACAAATGTGTAAGATAAAATACAAGTTCATTTTCTTCACCTTTTTTAGATTTTTTAAAAAGCAAAATGTGTAATCCTTTTTTAAAAGAAACACATGTAAATACATATAAGTATTGTAGGTGTAGTGTTGGGAAGTGGCTGGCCCGGGGTTCCTGGGGTCAGCCTGCAGCCGCTGCAATGCCCTGTGCCCCCCTCGACAGGCCAGCGGCCCCCCTCGACAGGCCAGCGGCCACCCTCGGACTCTGCTTTCAGAACCACTTAGTCCTTTTGTAACAAAGAAAGAACAATGTTTCTTACATGTCAATAAAAAAGTTTTGTACTGAAGTATCTATCTGGTTATTTATTCTCAGCTGAGTGAGGAAGAGGGTCTTGTTTGGGATACCAGAGCCTCTTTGGACCCAATACCCTCTGCTCACATGCTGTGTGGCAGCCCTGCTTTTGCCCAGACCCAGGCTGCTCACCTGAGGAGGATGAGGTGGCTGCTGGCATGAGGGTGCACCTGCACCTGTGTGCCACCATCTCTTTAGCAGGCTTTCTCCATGTTATTACTTCACAAGCTGTAAGGGAGGCTGTGAACAAGGTTCAATGTCTAATGTCTTGTTTCTCTTATATACTTTCTTCTGCACAGGAATGGAAAATCTGAGCTGTGAATTCTAATGTTAATGTGGTTTTAATAACAGACTACAGACAAAAATGGAAGATGTTTCTCTTGTCCTTATATTTTCTTTGCAATGTTAGTTTCCAGATCACAATAGGCTGAGAAAGGGTTTCCCCTCTCTGAGTCGCGTTGAGTCCTTGGTCTATATCTGTGATGCAGGAGACTGATCTGCCTGTCCACCCTGCTGAGCCCCTAGGTTGGGCAGCTCGGTCCGGGTGCAAACAGTACCATCTGCAAACATGCAGGAGCATGTGTCCC
The DNA here is from genome assembly GCA_004024945.1 of Uropsilus gracilis. Taxonomy (NCBI): domain Eukaryota; kingdom Metazoa; phylum Chordata; class Mammalia; order Eulipotyphla; family Talpidae; genus Uropsilus; species Uropsilus gracilis. The sequence continues at coordinate 167,802 of PVHY01000102.1, read as the reverse complement.
AGGCCCCACGTCCTGTAAGTGGGTGCCCTGCCCTGCCTAATTTACAAGAGAATGTCCTCTTGTAAACCCAAAAATCTTTGCTTTCATAGCCTCACAAAGTGTCCAAATGAATTCAGGGGAGAAATGAATTTATTCCTTGGTTTAGGTATTAATTTCAGCTTGTAAATAGGTTTACTATGTACCAAGTAAAAAAGAGAAATGGGCTTAGAGAGAGGAATAGGAATAGAAATGGGCTTAGTAGAGAGAGGAATAGAGGAATAGGACTACCAAGTGAGGTACAGGTGGAAACTCCTTTAAGCAACAGGCAGGTATATGGCTCACAGCATTTAAAAAAAAAAATGCCTTCTGTGAAGGAGAGACATGAAGAAGCAGAATTTGAGGTAAAATAGCTGAGCTGCACAAATCACAAATCTTTAACTATTTTTCAGGATATAATAAACTGCCCAGGTAAAAATAGGAGAATGTTAGGAGGGAAATAGTGACCCACCACCCAAATACTCATCCTTTTTCACCTTCAGGATTTCCTCTTTGCTTTCTTGGCAATTTTCCTACTTTAGTTTTATTCTGCAGTACATTTATTACTCCCAGTCCAATCTGTAATTTACCTCATCTTTAAAAGTAGCTTTTGTTTTTTCAATCTCATTTTACCAATCTAGACCTAGTTTATGTTCTCTTTATATACATATTCTACCTTATAATTTTTTAAAATAAGGGTGGAGTCTAATGTCTTAGGCTGTTTCCCTTTGCACGCAGTGTGGTCAGCAGCATTATCCAACATTCACCCGGCAGCAGCACGAGAAATGAAACCTTCATGCTAAGTTTTTTCACCTGTCTCTGAATCTTTCGCTTCTTCCCTCACTGCTTTCGTCCATCCTCATCCCCACAGGTAGGATGTGAGGGTCCCTTCCCTTCCTTCAGACAACCTACGCTGTTTCTGGAGATATAGGTCAGACAATAACCTCATCTGCCATTCATTTTCAGCACTGCCTGAACATGCAGTATTTCATTCAGACCTGTACCAGGGAGAGGAAAAGATGGGCAAAGCAGAGTGTGTCCATAAGCTTCTGCCCAGTCAGGGGGACATGTGGCCCCAGTGGAAAATAACTGAGGGAAGTGCAGTCTGGGCACCATCCAATTGAAGTACTAATGGCAGGGTTGCCCAGTCTTTGTGTTAGTGTGTCCTTGGGCTGGGGAGTGTCTATATCGGGGAAGCTGTTGTGTGGCATCCCTGACCAAAGCCATCCCATAATGCTAGTATCAATCTTAAGTTATGAAAACCAACAATGTTTCCAGACAAGGCAGGAAAATGGTTCTAGATCGAGAGTCTGGCCAAAGGAAAATACCAGGAGATGTAGTGCTGGCAGATGTAGGGAAACATGGGTGCACCAGGCTGGGGAAGCCTGAGCACAAGGGGACAGGTGAAGACACTGGTGAGTGCGCCTGGGCTGAGGACTCCTGCAGAGGAGGAAGAGCAGGCCTGAGGAACGGGTACAGGGCCTAGAGAGTGAGTGCCCATGTAGGAGGCTGTACAAGAAGGAAGGGAAACCAAACTCGTTTAGAAATCAAACGATGGTGGATTTGCCTGTGTCAAAAACAATATGTAGGCCCAGTAAATCATGGGTGGAAAAATAGGGGGATTTGAGGGTTAGGGGTCCCTGGGTGACTGTGGGAAACCTTTTCCAGTGGGGTGATTAGAAAAGAAACCAGATGCAGACAATTGAGGATAAGGACCACAGGCTATTAAATGGTACTCCTTTCAAGCAGCAATCATTTCAGTCAAGCTACTGTCATAGATGCTAAGACACCTGTTGCTCCTGGCTCCCAGCAGGGAAGAAAAGGCACTGCAATTAAGCCAGAGCAGCAGGGATTTTAACCTTTAAACACATGTTACAGTAGACAATGATGTTATATGTACATATATATGTATGTATAGATAGATATATAGCTATATATGTGCGATCAATAAAAAATAAAAATCAAAAAAAAATTTAAAAGTCAAACCATGCATTAACAGTGTTAGTGATATTACCAAGGTAGGGAGGAAAACTGGGCACTTTGGAAGGTGGGAGGTATATTATTTCCAAGGGGTAGGAAAGAGGTAGTAGACCAGGGAGAGGTGAAAAGCTGCGTTTTTCTTGTGGTTATTCACTTGTCTCCTTCCCTTCCTCCCTCCCTCCTTCTTTCCTTTTTTTTCAATGCAAGAGTCTTGAAGATACTCATTGTCTACTAGGTAACAAGCAGAAGGGCTTGGGGGTAGAACTGCATAGGAGAGGGCAGGCTCAGAACTGTACCTGTCCTTCTGGAGTGGGGGAACAGAAGAAGGGTAGCGACACGCTGAGACCAGTGTGGAATGGGTGCAGAAGGTTGAAACCAGTGTGGAATGGGTGCAAGAGGCCAAGAAGGAGCATTCCAGGGGACTGAGCCCTGAGAAGCCTCCATGACTGGGAGTGTCAGGAGGCCATTGAACTTGAGTAACTGAGAGTGGGAAGGGTGTGGAGGAGAGCAGAACAAAGCAGAGGGGGCTCACAAGGAAATTCTTACAGAATCTGGGCTTGATTTACTGCAGGCAAAAGTCTGGTGGGAGATTATTTTGATATTTCCAGGGAAAGTAATTTTTCAAAAATACCTTCAGCAGTGACAGTGGGTGGCAACTGGAAGGGGGTAGGGTGGAAAGGCAAAGGGCTCAGTCTGCTTTTGCTCCAGGAAGCAGAAGTGTGGAAAATAAGCTGGGGTGGGCTCTACAACCTCAGCACCCCCCCAAACTCCCAGGAAGGGAGCTCTAGCCTGGCCCCTGCAAAATCATAGCATTCCAAGAAAATGGGGGTTCTGGGAGAAAGAGCAAAGGAAAGGTTTTCTATCACCAATTCTTTGTCAAGTAATCAGGACACTTCATGTAGAAGTGTGTGTGAATTATTAATTTTCGTTCTGCGGATCTATTTTAGTAAAATAACAGGCTCATTTACCCACCCTGCCTTTGCCTCCACTCAGCTCATGCCTTTCTCTTGCTCCTGGTTTCCTTTCTGCTTGAGTGTCCTGGATGTATAAGAGGGAATGGAGGTGGATGCCCACTGCCAGGCTGCAAGGAAGGAGCTCTGGTAGTGCTGGCAGGGCCCTCAGTTGAGGTAGCTGCTGATTCTGCAGAAGTATTATGAAGCTGGAAGCAGTGGGGGCTGTGCTTTCTCCCCAAACCCCCACCCCCAACTATATCTGCCTTCAGGGGCTTTGTGTTCATGTTCTGGTCAGGGCACCAAGACTCCCTGTTCGTTCCTATTAGGGCTCTAAAAGTCCATCTTGTTCCTGCTTTCTAAAAAGGTCTGCCTTGCAATGTGGGCTTCTGTCTGGGAGCAGAGGGACATCTCCCATCCTCTGGGTTCTTTGGCTGAATGAGCAATCATAGAACAAGTGGGCCAGCAAAGGGAATTTCAATTTTATAACACATATGGAGAACTTACGTGGATGTAAAATCTAAGTCAAGTTGGGCAAGCCAGGAATTATGTAGCCTGTGGTAAGGGGCTTAGGGTGCCCAAGAAAAAGGAGGGCAGACATTCACAGACAAGCATACACTTGGATGATTCTCCCAGACTAAGTTTTTCTAGATCATAAAAGGGGAACCAGTTATTACTTCTTCAATTAGAGAAAGGGCAAAGGACTGCGACAAATACATCGCCTTTGCTACTCTAAAATAGTCTGCCTTCTTATGTATCCTGAGACCCACAGGCCCTTGTTTGACCTTAGTTCCCCATCCTCAGAGGATGCTCACTGAAAGAGACTACTCCAAACACATTGCGCAAAAGCCTGACAGTTTGGAGAGACTGATCCCACACTTCTAATGCTAGTGAGCAACAGTTGCCTCCCTCTTGATTCTCATACACTCATCATTGAAGTAAAAACTCAGACAAGTGTTTCACCATACTTCTGACCCAGCGCCTGCCTCACTCCTGATATTCTGCTAAAGCCCCACAAATAGCCAGAGGGCTTACAAAACAGAGTTTACCTTATCTGAGACTAAGGGGAAGAAGGTGGGAGGAGGACCAAGAGAGCTGGTGCCTGCTCTGCTCAGAGTGCTCTCAGGAACCTCCACTCCCTTGGGGGCCCTACATAGATTGGAGAGAGAAAGCTTGCCCTTGCAAGCACCCTGCCAGCTTGGAGTGCTATAGGTTTCCCTCTGGTGCTCCTCTGCAGCTGAGAAGCCTCCAGTGCTCTGAATCTGTAGGCTCTGACAAAATTTGTGCTCAGAAGTTGGGTCAAAGCTCTGTGAGCTGGCAGAAGATGCAGGCCTACAGTCCTAGAGCTCAGAGGGCCAAGAGCACTGCAGAGGTGTGATTCACTGAGTTCCCAGAGGAAGGGGAGGCCGCCAGCTGGCTAAGGATTACTGAACAGCCAGACCAAGGAATTCCATTGCTGTTTGGATGGAGACTAGCAGCTAGCTACCTCCCTTTCCTCCTCCCCAACAGAGGCGTGGAGCTGGCGCCTGGGAGCACAGGACTCTGGAGGCAGAAGGAAAGGAACCAAGATGCTTCGCTGGCAAGCAAGATGGGGAGTGTGCAGCTGGATCAGACAAGAAAACACTTGCATTTTCTTTTGAAGGTGGTTCCTACACTCCCAAATGTTTACCCAAAATACAACTAGATGCATTGCCCAGAGATAGTTTTTTAATAAGCAGCAAATTTTATAGACAAGAAAATAATATTGATTAACAAAAAATCTGAGTGGATTTCAGTGCCCAGGGGTTTTCTGGTCTTCTGAGTAAGACATTTTCTTCCCCTGTACCTTGGAAATCTTGGGCTCTCAGGATGTCTGTAAGTTACAGATAAGTAACAGAGACTTCTTGATTTTACAATTCTTCAGAAACTGCCTGCCCCAGAAGCCCAGGTCTCTTGGTCAGGGCCCATTTGACATCCTCCAGAGGTGAAGTCATGAGAATGGTGACAAATATGTCACAGATTCACGCAGAGAACAAAACCCAAGGGTCCCATTTCAGCTGCCCCCTCTGCTGGCTGAAGTGCAGAGTAAGGTCACTTGAATTGAGCTAAGGCCTGCCATTGTCCCATCATCTAAGGCCAATACCTCTTTCAGAACAGAACTACCCTTGACCTACAAGACAGAAGCTTATAGAACAACCTTTCCTTAGTTGTCTTGACCCAGGGAGTCTTCACTGGCTGTGCAGTTTTAGACAGCTTAGGTTCAATTCTCACTGTTCTAACTAAATAAAACAACAGCTCTTAATATGGCACTGGTTCTGCTTGTTGAAGTGCATTCTGAGACTATTCTAAATCAAGTAGACTTACCATTCATCCAGAAGAAAGACATTAAAAATAAGTTGATATTGTATTGCCTTCTAGCTGGCAGTGTGCACTAATATTCCAATTTTGTTAAGTCACGGGGTTTAGCCCTCAAAGGAGTGCAGAAGCAGAGAGGAGACAGGAGCACCCTGTTCATCTCAAGATGGTACCCTGCAAATTAGCTCTGGCACTTTTCAACTAGACATGTGCTAGTGGACACTTTGCATTTAGCTCAGTTTTCCAAAATGTTGCTCCCACTACTGACCAGTTCCCAGCTCATGTGGTTTGCTTATTCTCTGACCCTCTACCTATAAAATCATAGATTCCAATGACCCTTACTCTATCACGTTTATTCCGTAGAAGTCACAGAATTTAGAAAAGTGCAATACTTTGGTCTACAGTTATATTATAAAGGACATACTTACATACAATCAAATGAAGAGACAGACAGGACAAGGTCTGTAAGGGTCCCTCTGTGCGGAGTCAAGGCTCATCCATCACCTGGGCATGGTAATGTATTCACCCCCAGGAAACACCACTGAATCTCAGTGTGCAGGGCTTTTATGGGGCCTTCGTTATGCAGTCACACATGACAAAATCACTGGCCATAAAACTGAACTCCATGTCCAGTCACACACACACACACACACACACACACACACACTTCCAGAAGTCAGACTAACTCAAAAAGTCCCCTTTCTCTTCTCCCATGGCTGGTTCCCCTGATGCAACCCCCATCCTAAAGCTATGATCTGTAAATCATCTCATTAACATGATCTCTGGTGTGGCCCAGGGGGCTCATGAATGGCAAAGACATTCCTATAGCTGGGGAAATGGCAAGAATTTTAGTATTGCCTCCAAACTTTACTATATAACAGAGGCTTCTCCTTGGAAATGTGTCCAGAACAACTGAGGCAGGAGGATGATGAATAGGATGTACCTGGAGCTGTGAAGTGGTAGCTCACTGGAGAGGAGCCATCCCTGGCTGACTGCTGGATGCCTAGCACCTCCTTTCTCTGTAGGGGTACAGTTTCTTTCTCCCCTACCCCCTCAGATTCCTCATCAGCTTCAGTGCTTTCATCACACCTTCACTGGTCAGAACTCATGCTGTGAATGAGGAAAATGTGATTTTACTCTTTTTTGTCTTCAGAACACTGAAGATGGAATGGCATGATTGACCTCTGGTGGGCAGCAGTGCCCCCATTCTTCCAATATTTACCCTAAGAAACATTCCTTAAGAGACAACAGCAAGTTAAAGAGTGAATCCCCTGCCCCCAAGTACCCTACAGGAACTAATGTTTCACCTAATCTAATTTTGCCTAAGTCATTTATTTCCCTTGTCTGACTAGTCCTAAACTATTCTTTTCACCCTCTAAATAAGACTTATGGCATGCAATAAACTGACTGGATGGTGCATACTTCCATTCAGTCCCAGCCTCTTTGGCTGAGTCAGTTCATCTTGTCCTTCCTTGGCCTGGTTCTTTACGGTTATAAGGAGATCTGGGGTTGGACTATGCAACACCAGTGCAGTGTCCAGTACATGTGCTGAATGAAAGTCTGGTAGTTACTCCTACCTTTCCCCTCACCCTGGCAGCGCCCCTCGTGACTGCAGTTCAGGGAAGGGACCACAGCAGGATGCTAAGGGCTCCCTTACCCTCTGAGTCAGCCTGTCTTCTTTTCATTTTTTGGCCCATAAAGTGCATGGACCTCTGCAGCCAGGTCAGTGTTCTCAGAGGTGAGAAGACTGCACATTTAGTCCTCTGCACAGGAATGAAGGTTCCGGAGAAACAAATAATGAAGCTGGCATCTTACCCAAATGTCTAAGGTTTAATAGCTTCTTGGTCAATAGTACAAGTAGGATTTAGATTTAATTACAAAAGGGTCCAATGATATATTTAAAAAGACTTTGTGTTATCAAGAACACACACAAATATTTCTGCACCATCCACTGCCGTTTCTTGATTTCCACCCACTTGCACAGCAGTCCTGAGCTCTGCATTTCCCAGCTCACAGCACACCACAGCTCAAGTTCACCTTCCACAATGTGCTGGCATGGCTCTGGAAGAGCACAATCATTCTAGAGCAATTATATTGTCACTGACTCAGCTATATGAATATTTGAAGAATTTGGAATCAAAGAGAAATAATCTATGGGTTCTAAGAATGTGATCACATGCAAGCTGTTACTAGGGACCCAGCAAATTCCATGTGGAGATGGCCATGTATGGTGTGTTCTTCCAATGTTTTCAGTGATGTCTTCACTCAGTGGCATTTATTTTATTAATAACAGCATCAATAATAAAATAGGTGCATAATGCACATCAGAAATAAGCAAATAAAAATCACATGTCATTCAACCACCAGGAAATAATCATTATTCTCATCATGTGATGTGGTTCTGGGTATTTTTTTAGGTATAACATTTAATGATAAGCAAATTCCATGCCATTAAAAAGCCTTGAACACCTGGGTATGACCAGTGATGGTACTCAGCTGAGCTGTGGGCAGACGAACAGGATGAGTTATGACACAGGAACACGCACTGCAGGTCCTGAGAATGGGAGGTAAGTTGTGTCTCGATACTTGACCTAAACCTGGAGCATCAAGGGCTTTCCAGGCCAGGGAGTGGTCGTGTTTAACCCACTCCTGGACCTTATCTTATTTGAGCAGGCCATACGCTGAGGAGAGAAACCTGAGAAACAAGCAACCTTCTAGGTGTATACTTGTTACAAGTGTAGTGGGTCTGCACCCTGGAAGAGGGCCAAGTTCAGCATTTCAGAATGACTGACCCTATACAGTTCTCATGTGAGGTTACTGGTCTGCTGTCAATGACTGGGACTTGCCTGGAGGAGCCACCCACACTCACTTGCTCAGATACAGCGGCAGGAGTGTGAGGAGAATGCACTCCAAAAAAAAACTGCTTGGGACTCTCCTCTGGCCTTCTGATGGGAACTGTAAGCCCCACCTCAGAGACTACAAGAGACTGAGGACAGTCAGGGGAACGGACAGTTCCCTGCAGAAGCCAAAGATAATGTACAAGGCATTTATGGTGTAGAAAGTTTGAGACTAAATCACAGGCTGCCTTAACATGACCTGCTAACAAGTTCGGTGAAAACCCATGCCATCCATATCTCGATCCACTGTTCAGGCCTATGGTCCGGAGATGTCACTCCTGTCATTCCACCAGCCCAGGGCTCGTCATTTGGTAGCACGTGCAGTGTCTGTGTGTGAGTGCTACTGGGTCTAACTGCAGCCTTAAAATAGCTCTGCACCCCATGAACTAAAATGCACACAGGTCTGGTGGTCTGATATAGAGCCCAGACTGGGTCCCTGCACCCACCCTGGCTATAGGGGAGACAAGCAGCAGCCTTCAGAACCATTTACCCGGAGTCAGGAAAGAAGTGTGGGTGGAGAGATCCAGGTGAATGGGTGGTAGAGAGGTTGTGTCTGTCCTGGCACTCCACCTGAGAGAAGGGAAGTGCTGAGAATGCAGTCACAACTGCCATTTTGAAGAGGAAAATCACCTTGATGATATTTGTCACTTATAATTGATATGTTGAATTGATATGTTGAATTTTAGGAGAACGAAAGAAGAATTTCAAGAACAGAGGCTCTGATGCTGAGGTGGGCACTGTCCCCAGCTGAAGACATAGGGGTTCATAGGGAGATTTCTAGGGGCAGTGAGGCTTTGGAGACAGTTTCAAGGGCTTGATAGGATAGCATGGGAGTCCTGGAGAAGGAGACTGGGCCTGGCAGCCTGTGATTTTGTGACTGAGGTTGTGCCTACTTTTCCAGTCCCCTCTGCCAAGCTATTAGGTGGAGACCAAATCCACCAGGATCCAGAGGGCTGTCTCCTGCTCAAGAGGAATTCAATCTCAAAATGGGGATGTATACAGAGCTGGGTTACAGCAGAGGCATCATCAGAGTTAATGGGGGTCTCTATTCATCCTGGGAAACAAGGTCAAGAAAGGAGTTTTCCTTTCTCTCAGATGCCAATTTGGGATGGTGGGCATGAGAGTGGCAGAGAAGGCCATTGACCAGCATTCCTGTTGTGGCATATTGACACCTCTAGTCCAGGGAACTGGATGGAGGAGACTGTGGGCAACTCACATCAGTCAGCTTGGTGCTGATGGTAGAGGGGATTTACAAAAACAAAGTGTCCTCTTCCTGGAGGAGTGGCACTCAGAGCCTGAGTGTTGCTCTATTTCCTTGCTTTTTACCACCTTTCTCCTTGGGTATCTTTCCCAGCAGATTGGCTCTGCCTGGCCTGGGAAGGAAAATGGCGGCAGTTGGGTCCAAGTTCTGAATTCAGAGAGATTGTCTCTTTCTCAGTTACTTTCCATGTTCCTGGAAACCAAGACAGGCTAGTAACAGGTGAGTGGAGGTTATGCATCTCCTTTAGCTTCACCTTGGCCCTGGGGCTGAGCCACCAGTGAGACTCAGGTGGAGCTTATGTGCTGAACTTCAGCCAGGAGCTGGTCAGTTGAAGGGACATGGGTCCCCCTCAGAGAATGCGTTCTGAAAACGAGAGGGAAGAATCCAAACGTCTCAACCCCAACTCTTTCCATGTGAGCTGACTAGAGCAAGCAGTAGTCACATGAATGAGAACCATGGAGCCTACTTCATCTTGGGACAGGGTGCAGAAGGAAGCAGTGTTCTCCACAATTTTATTGTTAAGAGTGTTTGTCTAGAAACCTCACAAAACTATTAGGGTTTGGCTGTGTTTCTTTGTGCTTACAAAGTGACTGTTGCTGAGTTCCTCTGGGGGATTCAGTGAAATAGAGTAATTACTAGTATTTTCACAGACTTCACTATAAGCACAACACTTTATATTTTGTCTTGAATTGTCACAACAACCTTATTACTCTTGCCACTATTATTAAAAAATTAGAAACGGAGTGACAGATAGAGACAGAGACAGAGCTACCTACCTAAGATCACTCAGTCCATAAGTACCAGAACCAAGATTTCAACCCTTCTCCTAGTTTCCAGATTGGGTAATGGTGGAAGTCACTCTCTGAGCTCAGAGGTGGGGAGTGTTAGTTAACACAGAGGTGGTAAATAGGGGTCCCCTACCTGATTACATTAGCTGTGGGAATTCAGTCAAGTAGACATCCCTGTGCCTCAGTGTTCTTATCTGTAAAAAAAGGGAACTTGGATGGAGTTTACTGAATGAGGAGAGCCAAGTGCACTACCTCTGGTGAGACACTGGTGGTACTAGGCACACAGGATTAATACTATTAGTACTATTAGTATTTTTTCTTTTTTTTGAGACTAGGTTTCCCTATTTTTGCCAGTGGAACTGCAGGCTCATGTAGCCCGGGGGTACCATGGACTCAAGCAATTCCCAGCCTTGGCTTCACAGGTAGCTGGGATTACAGGAGCACGCCACCATGCCCAGCTATTTTTTTGGAACTAGGTCTCGCTACATTGGCCCGAGTGATCCCTGGCCCCAGCTGCATTTTCCTAGGCTGCCATTTACAGGCACGCACCACCATGCCCAAACTTAATATTGCAAGATTTAAGGAAGGGTTTTAAGGCATGTGCGGAATGTCAGGACCAGGTGGGTGTCCTTTCAGAGATGAGTAATTGGCAGAGGAAGAAACAGGAGAGACAGTGTGAGATGGGAAAGTGGATGCCAAAGGAATGGGGGTGGTGGGAAGGAGAGAGGGTAGGGACTCAGGGGGGATGACTAGAGAATGGGATGCCAGGGGTAGGGAGGGGAAGAAACATAGGAACAAAGACTTGGGGATAAAGATGTAACAGGGTAAGCACCTAAAAAAGATGCTCGGTTCTGAGAATCAGAGAACCTGAGGAGAGGCAGCAGTTACCTGGCAAGTTAGGAACTGAAAGATCAGTAAGAAGTGGTGAAGTCTCCACTAATAAAATCATTAGAGATGCAGAATAAATCCTTTATGATCCAAATCTCACCCATTAATGCAAAATAAGTTCTTTATCTCATCCATCAAAAATGCTAATCACCTTCTGGCTATGAGCCCACCAACTTTTGCCCACTTTGTCTTTTTCCCCACTGCCTCAACAAAGCCCACCTCCCTGCCTTCTAATGAAAGCAGTCACCCACTCTATGTGGTGCACTGACGCCCAGCCTAGGATCAATGAACCTTGCCCAGGAATGCACAAATAAAGATTTTTCTTTATCTTATTCAGCCTGGCTTCTTTTCTCTTCTTTTTTGCGTCAGGAACCTAAGAAGGGGAGGTTGCCTGGGGACCTCAGTGATATGCAGCCTGGGAGCCCTAGATTCTGTGAGTGAACAGACCCCATATATAATTGGCCTTATAAAAATTAGTCTTGAGGCCAGGCCTGCTGCAAATCATTAAGAAGAAGAAAAACTCCTAACTCTCCACTGGTTTCTTATGTATAAGAGAAAAGAAGGCACAGTTTATTTCCAGAATATGCAGCAGTCAGATTCAGTTTCTAGGATTTGATTGCCTTGTCCTTCCCTCCCTCTACACTCCCTACTCTAGGGCTGGAACCTCTGACATTCCGGGATTGGGGAACCCTGGAGCGGCATTTAACTGTAGCAGATCAAATGACAACTCAGACTCCTACTGCCACCCTGTGGTAAAGACTGAGATTTCAACCATATTTTTCTCTCCCACTTGTGCTCTCGTCTTTTTTTTTTTTTTTTTTTTTAAGGAAATGTAATCTAGGCATTCAAAACTACAGGGAAAAACAATATATTTGGTCATGACAGTTCTTAAATAGTTTAAATATGCTTGAGATTTTAAAAATTAGAATCAGTATGACATTTAGAGAAATGTCTGCTGTCATTGTGGCTCCCCTCTAAAGACACCACTTCACTTTTTAATAAATATTCCTCCGGCTCCCTGGGATGGAAGGTGGGGGGCAGGGACTAGTGGCCCTGCACTGACAGAACCTGAGCACCATCTGGGCAGTGTTCCATGAGAAGGCTCATCTGCTTGTTGATTCTGGTTGTCCACATCACTGCAGTGATGAAGTTCAGAATTTCTTAGATGCCTTTATAATTCCCTCCCTCTTTTTACAGTCGTAACTGCCTTTATTTTGGAAGGCACGAACAGGAACACCTTCTACCAGGCCCTCTGTGAGACCAAATTATGATGTAATGCAGATGAACTTTGAAAGCACACCTGTGTGTTCTGGTTATGAGCCCTGGAGGAGCAAGTGGTTGTGCATGTTCATCTGCTGCACATTGATGCAATGGGGATGATCATCTCTAGCAGAGGGGCTGTAGGAGCAAACAAGGTGTTTGCTTTTTACTCCATTCACCCAGATTACTTAGCAAAGTCCTCTTTTCTCTTAGCTAACTGAATTGTGATCCTTGTATACATGCTGAGGTAATCTCACAGATGACATCTGTGCAAACCAAAAGTAGCAATGTCACACCATCTTTAACGGCAAGGGTCAGAGCAGGACATGGGGACAGCTGTTTGTTTTCTAGAGGAAGCTCAGGGAGATGACTTCACAGAATTCAAAGAGCAGAAATAAGAATGAGAATGCAAAGGAAAAAGGCTCCCTGCCTGAGTTTGCTCCATGGTGATGAGGGCAGAACCCAAACATCCACATCCTTGAAAAGGGCAAAATGGGTCAGAGAGTTATAACCCCAGAGCTGGAGAAAGGGATCTTTAACCAAACCTGGGCATGCAGGGTGAGTTGGGTCTGCAGTGAGAAGGAGATGGACTTCAGGTTTGATGGGATAACAAGGGGAGGGGAAGAAGGAGGGCCAGTGAACATAATGGCCACTGTAGGCTGTCTGGATGATAGGGGAACTAAAAGATGGTGCAGTGTGAAAAGCGAGCCTGAATGAAAATGAGGAAAGGATGGTGAGTTACTGGGTGTATCTGAGGGTTTGGAGGAAATTCATTTGTAAATGTTCAAAAGGTTGGAGAATTTGTTTTCTTGTGAGTTCGTCTCTGATCTTGATTCATTTTAATAGAAACTATTTCTATTTCTTTTAACAGAAAAGGAACTGAATGCTGTACCTGACAGGATTCTACCATGGTACCATGGTAGAAGACATGATCTAGGCCTATTGGTGACTGTCTATGATACTTTGATTTTATTTCCTACTGAGGGTAGTCAGGCAGTTAAGGAAAAAATTCCTGCCACCAAGGTAGCTTGAACTGAAGCTATTGTTGGGCTAATATCACTAAGTTCCACTTTCTTACTTGGGGGAAGTCCTGTGAAGAGAGGCAGCAAAGGCATAACCTAGAACTAGTAAAGTGGAGACCACAGGAAAACTTCTAGGAGCCACTGAGAAGGGAGTAAATGGGAAATGGTGGTCGCACATTGCCCCCTGGTGTCCACAGAGTTTATTTCATGCTAGTGGCCACCGAGTACAGGAAAAGGATGCTGAGGGACCTAGCTCATGCCTCTTTCCTTGGGTTTTTGGATTTTCAGTAAGTATTCCTCCCAACAGTCAAAGGGCAACTTTGGTGTTTAATGTGCTGTTTGCACACTAGTTAGTCATACAACTCCACATAGGAAAAAAGAAAAGTGTACAAGTCAGTCCTCCAAGCACGTTCCCTTCTACTGTAAACTGAGAGTGCCTCCGTCTGATGGTTTAAAACATTGGGTTCAAATCCTGGCATTTCCAAAGAGTAGCTGTTTGCCCAGAGATTGGGCAAGCCACTTAATCTGACTGCATTTTCTCTAATTTTGTCAACGGAACTGGGTATCTTGTGGCGGCACCGAGTTAGGGAATGCAAGTGAAGAAATGGACTTAACCTCAGGAACTCAGAGGCAGGGCACTTAGATAGCAGGAAAGTGTTTTCAATACTCACCACAAACATCAGGGCAAGTAAGAGTTGGGGACACTGTCCTTGGACTGGGTATGGTGACACTGATCTGATGAGAGTGGTATACATGGGGTGTGCATGCTTTATCCATTGAATGGGATAAGTGGATAAAGCACTAACGTAGTGTCAGGTGCCTGTGAAGCCACACATGATTGTCACCAGCCTGCAAACCCACCTTATCAACTGGGGGGAGCAGTGGGCTTACAAAGAGTGTAGAGGTGGTATTCTATGGGTGAGACTGTCTGGACAGCACCATCCTATGTAATGGGAGCCACAAATACAAGCCACCTATGTAATTTTATTTTGTTTTTATTTATTTATTTATTTATTTATTTATTTATTTATTTATTTATTTATTTGTTTGTTTATTTATTGACTGGGTCTAGCTATTTTGCTCTGGGGTAGTCCTAATCCTGCGGATTCAAACGATCCCCATCCTCAGTCTCCCTGGTACCTGGGATTACAGGCGCCTGCCACCACGCCTAGCTCCTTTTTTGAGACCAGGTCTTGATATTGCCTGGGGTAGTTTCGAACTCATGAACTCAAGCAATTCTGGGTCTCTTGTCTCCCAGGGCTTGGATTACAATTCTGGGTCTCTTGTCTCCAGGGCTCGCACACCAATACATCTGCCTTCACTGATGTAATTTTAAATTTTCTGGTTGTCTCATAAAGACTTTTTAAAAGGTGGAATTGTGTAATAATTTTATTTACCCCCATAAATCTGATATATTGTCAATTCAACTGGCAATCAATGTCAAAAGATAATGATATCCTTTCTATTTTTTTCCTCATACCAATTCTCATGACCCAGTGTCACTGGAGCAGCTCTCAGTAAAAACTGATGTGTCTCAAATGCTACATCATCTCTCATCAGTTTGTGATTACCCTGTGTACATGTTACTGGCCCCTGAGAACCGTCCTGGCATAGAATGTGGTGGGGTACTTGGCTCCTAGTGCCAGCGTCAAACAGGAGGCTTAAGCAGAGGTGGCTGCTGATTGATTTGCTCTAGGAAATCTGAGACCAGAACTTGTCAGAGAGTGGTTCAGATCATTTACTTCAGAATCTCTGGGCTGTCTCTTGCGGGGAGAAAAAAAAAAAATCAGATGCCTGAGCCTTGATCCATCCAACATACAGGAATCTGCATTTTAAACAGCTTCCTTATGTAAGCTGGGGTCCAAACTGCCGCCGCTGTTGTAAGTATAAAGAACACATTGCTTTGGACTGCAAACCACTATCTTTTCCTCTTCATATGCTCCTTCTGGACGAAATATCTGGATCAAGTGTGAATAACTTCAGAGGTGCTTACCCAGGTTGCCCGTTTTCTTTATCCCTTTGTAGATTTCTCTTTACTTGGAGTTGAAAGGTGGCTGTGTTCAATGCCTTAATGTGAGGAATGCTTCCAGCTTTATGGTTCTCCTAGGAAGCTGGTCATAGTATCTGAGGGGGCAAAACATCCCACCATGTCTACCACTGTCCTATCCAGGTCCCTGGAAGTCCCCCCACCTGTCCGGACTTGCCCCCTAAGGTAGGAAGCCAGGAAGTCCCCCCACCTGCCTGGACTTGCCCCCTAAAGTAGTCAGGCTGCATTTTGAAGTGGAGACCAGAGGCAGTAGTCTCAGAGGTCAACAAAGTCTGTGGTGCTCTTCCTTGGAGTCGTTCCATCAATCTAACTTGCAGGATCTGAGTGCAGCCTAGGCCCTCTGCCCCTGCCTTGCAAGCCTGATTGGCCTGTTTCCAGTTCTGGACTGGGCAGGCCCATTGGCTGTGCTTGCAGGGTCCGAGTCAGGCCGATGCTGCCTGGTGAGTCTGGCCTCAGATAGCACATCCAGGCTGCAGACTCTTCACGCCCCAAGGTATCTGCAGCTTGAGACTTTTGTTTCAGCTGTACACTTTGGGGGTCAAATCTCTTTCCTCCTCATCCTGTAATTGCAGCCACATCTTTGCCTTTTCATCAGGGTCAATAGCACCTGATGGTGTGGTGAGACCTTCCTTGTTGTTGGACTCCTCGCACAGGAGCCTATAGCTACTGGACTCCAGGACACCTTAAAGTTTAGCAGCTTTAGACTTTGTAGTGTCCCTTGTGATCTCTCAAGTAAGGTTTTCTAGTAGTGTAGAACCTAGAAGCACAGATTCCCCAAATGGCCCTTTGGGAATCATGGGAAGGGTTAGTGCCCATTTCATCCTCTTGGTTTTTATAGTTTTTAGTCTGTGAATGCAGTGTGTATGTTGTTCTTAGAGAATGGTGTTACCTTCCCAGATGGACGAGAGCTATCACTCCACTGCTCTGGTCTTCCAAACTGGCAGCACCGCTGGTACGATATGCCGCAACATCAGTGGATGCCATCTTCCCCTGACCTCCTCATATAGCTCCTTTGCATGCCCACTTCAACTATAGCAAAGTTGTCTAGAACCCTATAGTGGTCTTGGCTGAGATCTTGAAGGAAAGAATGACAAATCTGTACCTAAAATCTCTATTTCTTCCAGACCAAGATGAATGTCTATTCAGACAAAAGTGACAGTGGCCTAATATAATCAACTTGCCCCCAAATAGACAGTTCATTGTCCTGATCACAGTGCCATAATCGAGCTCTCTATAGCTGGTAGGTTGGAGATAAGACCACTGTCATAGTATATGGGAATCTAGTTTTGAGGCCCATTGATAGCCTCCTTCTCTGCTACTCTGAATATGCTGGTGACCTTGTGAGGAGCCTATTGCACTAGATATGAGATGAGCAATGATAAAAACCTGCTACTGTCCACAAAGTTGTCTACTGGATCTTCAGTGAAGTTTGCTTTATTATGGTTATTAACTTGTGATACAAATTCTTAAATTGTGTCCATTGCATAGAACTAGCCTCTTTCATGAATCTTCTTATTCTTGATTTTCCAATCTTTCCCTTTCAGCGGCTATGACTGACAGGCAAGGATTCATATGCTGCCTGTGACTCTCTATGGATTCTCTACTTGGATTTCTTTTCAGTCCACAACATGTAAAACACTTCTCAAACTCTGTCCACTAAGAGGATTTAAACTCTCCACTGATTTCAGAGATGATACTGGATTTGGGCTTTCCAGCTTGTACATACACACTTATCAAACCCATTTATATACCAAAGTTGGCTTTTTTCCTGTAATCCTTTTTCCTGTATTTCAAGTGCTGGGAGGCAAGAGCCCGGGTTCACTTGAGTTCCCAGGTTCAAGACTACCTAAGGCAACATAGTGAGATCTGGTATTGAAAAAGCAGCCAGGCATGGTGGTGGGTGCCTGTAATCCCATTTACCTGTGAGGTTGAGACCGAGGATCACTTGAGTCCATGGGATCGGGACTACCCTGGGCAACACAGCAAGACCTAGTCTCAAAACAAAACAAAACAAAACAAAACAAAAAACAAACAAAAAACAAAAACAAACCCAAACCAAAACAAAAAACAATTGTAGTTGACACGAGGGTCTTGGTCACATGTTCATGAGGTTTTCCTGTGCTCTCCACTCCAATTTGTGCTAATATTGATATGTCACATCTGATTTAAAAACGATTGCTGATGAACCTGATAAGTCTAACAAACAGATTCAGGATGGGTAGTTCTTCCTGCATGGTTGGTAGTTGTGTGATGTCCAAGAAATTCCTATGAGGAGCAGTCAATTTTCAGCTAGTGTATACTTCTCAAAAGTGGATGGAATGACTTTGTTTTCAGAGATGTACATTGCGATTGTCCTATCATGACTTACCAAAAACTCTACAACATGTATATCCCACCACAGATACCACTAAAACTGTAGAGTCTCTGATGTCATACAGTTCATGTGGAAAGACTGCATTGCAGCTTGTATAGGTTGTAGGTCTTACTCAAAGAATGATGTTCTCCAAGATTTTGAATAATTGAACTATAGATGGCCTCTGTCTATGAGGCTCAAAACTGTGTATTCTTCATAGCAAGCCCACACCCATTAGCTCAAAAGTCCATGGGAAATGTCAAGTTTTCAGACCTCTAATTGTCTTAGACATAGCTCAAGTAAGCATCTTTTCAGTCTATTAGTGCCTGTCAACCTTGCATACCCTGACAAACTATACTCAATATCTGATGAACATAGAAATGACCTAGGATTATGGAAACCTCAACTCCTTTGGTGCACAGAGATTTCTTGCTGTACTTAGTGATATCAGCTGTACTCTCAAATCCGCACCTGCTACTATCTCGTTGCTTTCCTCCCTATCAGCCAACATATTTGATTGTTACAACTTTTTGATCTTAAGTAGAGTCTCTACTTTGGTTTGCCCATTTTTCTGAGTATTTTGGCCCTTTTCTCCCCTAATCAATCCAGAAAGTTCTGACATCTCTCCTCCAGGTAGTGTGCCCAACCTTATAAGAGCTGACCTAGCAGCATGTTAATTTGGCAGGGACTTGCCATATTTTAAATCTTATATCACAGGAGAGAGTTTCATGTTGATAAATTATTCTCTACCCCTTACTCCCCGTAATAAAGCTCATCTCTATGACCCTAGCCAACCCATACCCTCCTAGCTCCTGCTAGGAGATGTTGATTTGATGCTGTAGTATTTGGGGTCTCAGGTTCTCTATGACTGTGTAATAAACTATTTCCAATGCAGAAAAGTGAAGCAAAGTCTTTTAAGCACTCACCAGCCTTATTAAATTAGTTCTTGATCTGAGTCACTTTTACGGTGTGGTTGTATATTCATTATTTTTATAATTACCAAATATTTATTGATTATTTATTCTATGTGAAACACTATGAAGGGATAAGTATACAATTACAATTATAACATGATTTCACTTTGGAATGAGATGAAATACTAAAGAGTCTGAACATGGATAAGGGTTAAAATTTAGCATGAAAGAACATTCTAGAAACACAAAGTCTAACATTGACAGCTTCATGGAGAAGGTGACCTGTAAGTGGAATTGTAGAAATGTTGACTAGACTAGGCTAGGATAGGAATAATATGCAAACGTGAGAAGGTGATAAATATCAGGACTTATCAAAGCCCCTTGAAGTTCTTCACTTTTATTAGTACATTTGGGTTCTATGAGTTGTTGATGTGGGGTTCTTAAAAGCTCTGTAAAGGATGCCTACTTCTGCAAATGATGGGATGCCATAAAAGCATGTTGAGAAGAAAAATGACACATTAAACTTTGTATTATAAAATCTGAGTTTGAAGAGGGGGTAAGAATATAAGGAGTAAAGGCCTGAGGAGAGAAACAGGTAGTAAGGAAGCCATTGTGATGGTCCAGGTGCGAAGTATGAAGAGGTGAGAGCAAACATAATTGAACAAACAGATATGAGGAGTAAATTCCTAAAATTTGAATTGTGTGTTATTAGATGTGTTTTTAATGGAGATAGCAGTTGGGTCTTAGGGCATTATTTGGACTTTAATTGGATGATTTCAAGGAAGGTATAAAGAAGGGGGTTACTGTAGATTGGGTGTCAGAAACAGGGCAAAATTCCAAATATCTGTTAATCAATGAATGGGTAAAGAAATGTTCTAAGTATGTCTTTACAGCAGAATACTTTTGTCCATTAAGAATGATGTGTTGATATGTAACATAACATTGATGAAACTTACAAATGATATACTGACTGAAAGAAGCCAGTTGCAAATTCCCATGTAATGCACGACCCCATTTTATAGGAAATGACCAAAATAAGAAAAGAAAAATCAACAGAAAGTGGAAAGGTGGTTACTTAGGTTGTACAAAGAAGTGGAAGGGGAGTGGTGGATAGTGGCACAAGTTTTCTTTATGAGATGATGAAAATGTTCTAAAATTGATTGCTATAATGGTTGCACAACTAAAGTCATTCATTGCTTGGTACACTTTAAGTGAGTGAATTGTGTGGAATATGGATTAATCACAGAAATTGTACAGAATGATTAAAAAGAAAGTAGGGTCCATTCTAGACTGTGAATTTAAATAGGTACCATTTTTAGAGGAAAGTCTAATATGAAATTCAAGCTGTAAGTAATGAAGCAATTGGTAAAGTTGCTAATGTTTACCAGAGGGGATGTACAGTAATTGTCATTTCATAGTAACTATATTTTTATTTGTTTCGTTGGTTGGTTTATTGTTTATCTGGGCTTAGCCAGAGATATGGGGTGGTCTTGTTTTGTGTCATTGTATCATGGCATTTGTGTGACTTTGCTTGATGTGGGGCCTGGAACATGTGACACCACCAATAGTCTCCAGAGTGTGTGGCCCACAGGGGGTTGCAAGTGCAGGCAGCCTCCAGGGTTCCCTGGCCAGCTCTGAGTGCCACACCAAGCCTCAAAATAAGGAGCATTTTGTTTTTCTTTTGTTGCATGAATCCATGAAGCCCTTCACTGAGCTTGTGAACCCCAGAAATTGTGAGCCAACTTTCAGTTTGACAGTGTGGATATCAGAGTGAGAAAATGTATAAAATTAGATTTTTTTGAAGTGGTCTGTAGCCAGAAAGGATTAAGAGATACTGGCCCAAATGAAAAGGTGAAAATGAATGAATATGAAATCCTGAAACTCCAGACATACTCAGAGCAGTTAGAGAAGGGGATGTTATGAGATCTGAGGAACTGTAGCAGAGGCTGGCCTTGCCCATCAGGTAAGCCATGCCTGTGGGGACAATGGTCACATGGGGTCAGAAAGGCCAAAATTAAACCAGGTTCTTTAAATAGTTACCTCCTAAGCATGAGCCACCAGAGTGGGATACCATCCCAGGAGCTATTTTTGTAAGAAAAATAAGCTTTCATTTTCCCTGAATGGTTTAGTCATTGACCTGCACAAAATCCCGTATGTTTTTCAGATGCATTGAGTCTCTTAGTTGGAGGAGTCACATTTCCTTACCCAGACATGGGATCAGACTACAAAGGTCACTGATCTCTTTGAATGACTGAGAAAGTGAGGCACAGTCTGTGGGCTTACCCTAGCTGCTCGTCCAGACAGGCACCGTGACTCACCCTGTCCATCCTTCAGTGAATTTTGCTGGGTGACAATAAATGGAAAGTTTTAGAATTCCCAACTGGATGCTTTCTGAAACATTCACTGGGGAAACAGGAAGCTGTACACCTCATAGGTCTGTGTCTCCAGTTTATGAATGTCTTCCCTTCTCTAATCCATGAAGGGTGTGCTCAGAGCTCTGCCCAATTTGAAAAAAAAATCAGAGGTGGCTTTTTCTCTCCAGTCTCCTCAATGGCAAAGTGCTCTGTGGTTATCTGCATCTTCTTCACAAGGGGAGTAGGTAGGAGCTTAGTTATTCTCCTGATCATATTTGGAGTAACTATTGCATAGCAAGTCAGGGGTCCCGACTAATGAACAAGATTCCAATTGGGAATTTGTTATTTGCTACTCAATTATGAACCTCTCAAATCTATAATATTAGAAAGATTCCATTGAAATAGTTACAGTAATAGTTAATATTTACCAAATGCTACATATCAAGACAATGTTTTGCATACATCAGTTCATTTAATCAGTAATTCTATTCCATAAATGCTATGATTTTTCAGATGACAAACTTAGGCATGAACAATTTAGTTATATGTATTAGTATCATCTACTTCATACATATTTTATAAGAATGTTGTTACTATAGATGCCACTATAAGAAAGATAAATATTATTATTTATTCAATAATTGTATTACTGTAAATATGCCACTACTATATATTCAATATATATTATTCCTAGTTTATTATTATTATTCCTATAATATTATTATTATATATTATTATCCTATAATATTATTATTCCTATAATATTCAATGTATTATTATTCCTAGTTTATAGAAGAGATGGTGAGACATGGCCTGTCACTAGCCTGTCCAAAGTCACACAGTTAAAATTCTAAGGAGAAGGTAACTCTTGCATTGTAAGATCTGTGTATTCTTGTTAGAAGGTCACTGTTGGCCAGGACTAGTCTTTGTGACAAGTACACAGACAACAGCTGCTGTAACTGTGATGTGATGAGTATGTAGGTCAGGCATATGGTCTTTCTAGTTTCTGGCATATTTGCCCATGGCAAAGGGTGATCTGTGACTGAAACTGATTCTTTGACAATTGGGGGCCTGAAAAAGATTGTCTCATGACAGGAACATGTGTGTGTGAGGGAGAATTTGGGGATAGAAGACCTGGGAGGAAGGATGATTGCCAAAAATTTGGAAATTTTGGAATTTGGAAATTGGAATTCCAAATTGGAATTTGACTCATGTTTGTACAGACCCTCAAAACTCAAATCATTCCATGAAAGGTGGCATTGCCCACTGGATCCAGTTATCCAAACTCATCTTAGGGCCAGAATCAGAGAAGAAGAGAGTGCCTTTGACTCTTAGATTTTTCTCCCCTCAATCACCTCCTCCCCTGGCGCTTCAGGTTCATTAGTTCCCCTTTTTGTTTCTACTGGGGTTCATGCCCTCCTCTACCTTTTGCAGTTCATTCTGTTGTTTGGCCTCTTCTGGGAAAATTATTTTCCGTTAAAATTCAATTGAAATTTCACTTGATATCAAGCTGCAACAGATCTGATAAAATGATTTGTATTAGATTTGGAATTTGGCTCCCTCTGTAGCTTATTCCAACTGCTAGTATTCAAAAACTCCAGTCTCTCACTGCAGGTAGCTGGATAGCAGACAGACCAGGGGTGTTAGGAGAATCTTCAAGTCACTGGCTGTTTACAACACCCTCACTAGTGCCTCATATCTGATTATCTCCTTGCTCTGCATATTAAATTCCTATATGAGTGGGAGGAGGATGGTTTCCATTCTAGGGAATTTTCTATTCTATTTTTCAATCTGTTGAATGTCTTAATTATGTAAACTTTAACTAACATCTGAAAGCTATCCAGACACAATGATAACACTAATCACCCAAAAAAAAATCATAATACAAAAATGCAAGTGAACCCAGCTTTAGATCTGAAAGTTCTGTGAAAATAGTATTAGGGATGAAGAGACTGTGGGCATCAGACTGTGGGCATAAATATCTTGCACAGATTTGGAGATAGAGCACTAGGGAGAAACAAAAAGTTCATAAATGTGCACAATACATATGGCTTGATAAAGACATTTAGAAAAAAAGGAAAATACCTACTCTGTAACAAGAATGGGAAAGTGAAGATGTTTTCTTAGCAGAAATAAGGCAATTGTGGCAAAGGAGCTGAGAAAAAAGGGTGTTTCAGCAACAAATATAGACAGACGGGAAAAGGTTTGAAAAGAAGATCTAGCTAAATATAACATTAGCTACTAACCTGAAAAAATGCAATACTATATGTGTCATGGGGCATCTTTCCACCCCTCATACACACATTAATTTAAAGGAGTATTAGCTGGAATGTGCTGCCTAGCTGAAATGTACTTTGTCATAAATCATATCTTACTTAGAAACTGAAGATTGAGAATACACAACTATAATGCTTATGTTTTCTAGAGAGCTGTCGTTTGAATTGGAGCATTTCTTGGATGAAGGAAAAGGTGACAGGTAGTAGTTATGTACCCAATCTTCATAGGCAGCAAGTGATGGCTGTGTCTTTAAAGAAGGCCACAAACAGATTGATTAGTCTCAGAAATACCAAGTAACTTTGCTGTAAGAGAGTAAATTGGCATCATATTATTTTGCCTGTTGCAGGAAAAGGAGATTGTGACTTTTCAGAGTGGAGTGTGCTGGGCTCTCAGATGGTTCATGCTGGCATGCAGGTGATGCTGATCCAGGCTGTGCTTTCTGGAGGCCAGGTAGATGTGTATCTCCAAGAAGGGCTGAAAGAAGCTTGGGGTAGGCAAGAAAGTGGAGTGACTAAGGTATGCAGGCCCGAAGTTCAGAGCAAGAGGGGTTAAAGTCCAAAGCTCTGGGGAGTAGCAGGAAAGTCAGATTCAGAAAAACAGCAGTTCAGTGTGGAGAGAGGAGCATGAATGAGTAGGGTTCTGAGGCAAGGCATTGTGTACGGTCAAAGAAGGAGGTGACTGGTGCTCCACAATAGAAGTCAAGATAAGTTATTCAGAGTCCAGGAAATCATGGTCTGCTTCCATGGTGACAAAGGGTATGCTGATGACAAACACTAACTTGAGCTGGTTGTGAGTTCTGGCCTGGAGAAGGTACTGGAAGGTGACCAAAGGGAGAGAAGACAAGGAGAGATCAGAAAGGGATGTTTGAGAGTCAAAATCTTTCCTAGACATCTAGAAAGTTTTATAGATTTCCAGGTTTTCTATTGGATTTATTTGGTGTTAATCTGTGTATTGTGACAATAGAGTTGAGTTTTGTACATGAGCCAGAAAGTGTTCTGGACTAGAGTGAACTGGGTGATGGAGAATTGAAGAGGGTCATTTTGTGCAGGACCCCAAGGCTTCCATTGTGACCAGGACAGGGCTTCTGGCCCTCCATGTGCTCTAATGCTTGGGACATCTTTTTCCACTATGAGTCCACAACACAACGTATATGAATCATGGCTGCCACTGTGAATCCAAAGGAGCAGATTGGGAACATCGAAGCAGGTGGAGGAAAGAAAGGTCAGTGTTAGTGTGCTGGATACAGAGATGGAGAAGAGACCAAATATGAGAATGGTTACCTTGAATTCAGTGGTGATCTTGTCACATTTGGGAATCCAGCTGCCTTGGGCAGACCATTAACCCTATGATCTGTACAAACTCACCAGGCCTTTTCTGCTGCACAGTTGTACAAGATCACCAACAGAGGAGGTGTTTCCATTTATTCTGTGCTAACATATTGGGACATGTGGGGTGTTCAGTTTGCAGCAGTTAAACCCCAAGTTCATTGTCCAAGCCAAACAGCCCCAGAGCTACAGGAAACTATGTCAGTAGCAACATTACACTGCAGTGGCCTGGAGAATACTTATGACTTACTTGAGTTTTGAATGTATGATTACTTTCCTGAATCCTACAACAACCTTAGCAGGTAGCTAAAAACTGCATTCCTGTTTTCAGTTGAAAAAAACTGATATACTAAGAGGTTTAAAAACTTGTCTAGGGTCTTGAGTCTTGATCTGCGTGCTGAGCCAGGTGGGAGCACAAGCAGCTGGGGGGCGAATATGTTCTCCAACAGAGGTAGGATTTGGGTTCATGCAAGTGTCATCAGTCCAACTGGAGAATGCACTCTGTTCTTGAGCACAGTGCAACTTGCTCCTCTGTGCCCCCAAAGCCAGTCTGCAACATATGCTGGAGGCCAAGAAGAATGTGAGGCCAGTGAAAGTTAAATTAGGAGGACATAGATTTTAATCTTTTCCTTTCTCCAAAGCCTTGTGAGATTTTTTGTCTTTCAGTCTCCAACAGAGATAGTAATATCTCCGTTGCTTACAGATTTGGGGTCATATCAGATGAAACCAGTTTAGGCAGGGCTTTGGTAATTGTGAAATAGTATGGACTGTAAAGGTTGGTGGCTCCATGGAAACCTTTTTTCATGGCACCATGAGAGACCAGACTAGAACTAAGTCAAAGCATCACTGCTGTTTACAAAGAGCAATATCTTAATGTTTCTGTGGTACTTGGAAAGGAAAAGCAAAAAGCATTGCAGTCCGACAATGGAAGTCTGGAGTGATGGGCTTAGTCAGAGCACACATTTACCCTGAACCATGATGATAACTTAATTATGTTCTTTTGGGGAAATGCCATGAAAGCTAGCTTGTTCAGAGGTAGTGACAATGTTAAAAGTTATTCATGAGTTTCCATCATCTTTGGGTTTATTCCAATACATTTCTTCACTGTTTCTCAGGAAGAGTTTCACAGAGCACAATAAAATTTGTCCTTGTGAGTCTTGCTCCAAAAGCAGTCAAGGTCCCAGAGAGAAACTTTCTTCTTTAGAAAATGAACCTAAGTGCCTCTGAACTCAAGGCCACAAATTTAAATTCAATTCACATCACTGTGACTAAATTTTCTACTAATGACTGTTCAAAGGCTGAGAAGGAAGACATTGGTCAAATTGGGAAGCTCCCCAGAGACACAACAGTCTCAAATCACAGCCACAGCAGACACAACCGAACTGACTGCTCACTATTCAGTAGACACATGGGAGACATAAGTCACAGAGTGTCAATTTGAGTGAAAAATAGAAGAAAAAGAAAAAATCCCGAGAAACATTAATTTAAAGATCTATCATTAAAAAGTTCCAAGTGTTGCTGAAAGAAAACATGCACACATTAGTTATTAGGTCAAGTGTTCCATGTTAAATGATTAGGGCTTCTGAGACCTACCTGTGGAATTTTTCAAAGTTCCTCTCTTAACTAGTAATGTCCAGGTTTGACTTATCAATTGTGCTAATGTTTTTGTTGACACACCAAAATGTCCCTTTAATAGCTTTGAAATTTAGGTTTTCCTATATTTTTAGAATTTTTGCTCAGATAATATAAATGTATGGTTACTACAGTTTTATAAGAGTTACGGTACTATTATTAAGGTGTGCCATTTTAAAGGTGCTTTGCCATAAATTAAATTTGTTTCCTATCAACACTGCTATATCACAGGGGTTAGACACATATATTTGTCAATTCAAAAAATTTTGATCTTTCTGTATATTTTAGTCTTAGGTGCCTACTTTTAAAGTTAAACCTTGTTTTATTTTACTTAACACACTATATTTATTTTGCTTAATATAAAAGCATAATAAAATATGCTTTTATTCTTTGCCGTTTAGCTCTCCTCTGTTTTCTCCTGCCCTGTTTTTTTTTTCTCCTGTAATTCTATTTTTCCTATACTCTTTGTTGGACTGGAATATAAGAATAATATCCTTTTAATGATTACCATATATTTCTATATTAATTAACTATGTATTGTTACCACAGTTAGCAATATATTATTCTCACTGTCATAGAAAACCTGACAAGAGTCTTCACACACATATTTGTTGTACTATGTTGAAAACTTATTATCTAAATTTTAGCTTTTAATGATTTTTTTCAATTAAAAGGAATAACCATTACAAATTGATATTAGCAACAAAATTAACAAGAATAAAGACTACCCCAAGTTAAAAATATTTAAGAAAATATGTGATTGTTATTATCTGTTAAATTTCATGACAAATTCCCTTTTTTCTTCTTTTCTCAGAAACACATTCCCAAGAAGTTCTTTTGGGGAACTCTGTGGGTGGTAAACAATAACAACTTTTACAAGTTTGTTTATTCCCTCCTCCCACTGTTCAAAAATAGTTTAGTTAGGTATAAACTCTAAGCTTGATGGTTGTTTTCTCTTTACTCTTAGAATTTACTTTTGGAAAACTGTTGATTAATATCCATTTCTTTCTAAGTGATTTCTTTTATGATTCCCAAAGTCTTTAAGATTTTTCATTTATCTGATTTTATTTCATATGTGTGTTTGATTTTATTTCACATGTTATGATGCTGTTGGTGTTTCAGGATATGAATTCATTTCTATTCTTTGTATTTGCAATCCATTTTCAGTCAAAGGGCTTTATTATTCCTGATTTCTGTGAAATTTTTACAGTTGCTTTCCTACCATTTTTTACTCTTTTTTCTATAAAATTCCTTTCAGACATAAATTGAGAACTTAGATTAACATTTATGTCTCTGAACTGGAATTTCTTTCTCTTCTGTTTTTCATTTTTTTATGTGTCATTCTATGATATGTTCTAGTTTTAATCCTTTCAAATGTAGAGGGGAGCACTGTTTTCCCTTTAACTATATGCCAACAGCATCCTAAAGCTACAGTGTTCTTCACGTGACTATAAAACAAATGTCTACATGAACAGCTAAAGTCAGGTTGAATTCCTTACTTAATCGGATATCGCACAACATTTTGAGTTTTAGTATATCTTTAGCATGTCATGCATAGCCATCGCAATCTGACTGGAGACTTCTAGTCATATCACATACAACTTACATACATTTTCCATTTCTTAATCTATTGATATAATATTCTTTAAAAGGCTATGAATCATTGTATATGTTATTTAATTCTCCTGGAATGCCTGATCATCATCTCATACTTACTTCAAAACCAACATTTCTGCAAGACCATTCCCAGTTTTACCAGAATCAGCACTTCTGTCCTTGTTCCTGTAAATTGTAAAAAAAAAAAATCATAGCAAATTATAATTTTCTGCTTAAGGTTTATTTTGCAGGGATACTTTAAGAGCTATTTGAGGGCAAGAAGTAACTGTCTCTGTACATCCAGCATCCAGATCATTGCCTGTCAGAAGTTGTCATGAAATGTTTTTTGGATGAATTTTCAATGACAAAGAGAATTCATTATGGTTTAAAACAAATCCTTCTCATCTTCCAAATTTTTATTCTGGACTATCCTCCCCTGACAGTTGGAGCTGCTTTTGATTTGGTATTGTTCTTTTTTTCTCTCAAAAGGTCGCAATCACATCCTGCAAAGAGGAACTCAACAATCTCAGTTCTGTCCTCTTATTACATGGTCTCTGACACTCTTTTTGCAAATAACTGGGCTCAGCAAGTTCTCAGCCCTATTCAGCAATGGCAGTTCCCTGTTGCATTTCAAAGCCAACATGGGAAAGACAATCTGTCTGGTTTTGATTGGTTTACACTTAACTCGTCAAAAATGTGTTTTGTAACACATAGTCCATGTCCAAGAGGTCTTGCGAGATTTCTAAAGCTTTTCCCACACCCTTTTCTTCTCACCCTCAAAAAAAGAAACAGTGTTTTGCCAAAAACAAATTATACCAATTCTCAAAAAGGACTGTTCTTGCATAGGAATCTTCAACCCACAAGAGTTCATCTTGGGCCTGATCTTGGCCAATACTTGCTTCCACAGAACTTAGTGTATATCATTTGCCTTTGACTCAAGTATCCCAGCTGAGCCTGAACCTCCTCTTTATCCCTCCAGGCTGCAGGCCTATACTCAGAGCAGACTAGAGATATTCAGGGTACTGAATGGGAAAATGGATCTGGGAAATCCAGGGTTTATGTACTGTAAATGCTTCCCAATAACTGGCTGTGGCCTGAATATCCATTTGTTAAAGAGAAGGAGAGATTTCTCTCTCTCTCTCTCTCTCTCTCTCTCTCTCTCTTTCTTTAAAGAAACATGGGGACTGGTTGGATTTTTACCTCAAATGTTATCTTGCTAATAGAGTGAAATGACTTGGAGGAGATGACAGAAACAAAATTCCAGAACACAGAACTCCATATTTATCAATAACTACAGTAAATTATTGCAAACATTGAAGCTTAATTCTTTCTTTACAAAAAAAAACCTTTGTAGAAACAAAAGTTAATGTAAAATATATCAAAGGAAAAAAAAGCAGAGTTGTAAATATGTGTAACTTACAGAAATACAAAAAATGATTTGGGAAACATATCAAATATATTGTAAACTGTTATAATTATCTGAATGCTTTTTTTTAATCTAGGAAAATAACACAGAGGGACAATGTTTCCTCCATGGGGTTTTTCTCATTTCCACTGTCGGAGACCAACAGACAGCTAAGTTTGTACGACAAAAAATGAAAACAACAGCCACTGAGGTTCAGTCTTCAGTAATTTTAGTGAGAGAGATTGTTGAGAAAATTATGAGTTGAAAGATAAAGCAAGGAAAATCACCCAGAAAACACCACAAAAGGTGGAGAAATATGATGTGGGAAATAGAAGATCCAGCAATTCTCAATGGAAGCAATATAGTCAGAGGGAGGCATATTTGGAGAAATTCTGATTGATAATTTCCCAGATTTGAAGAGACAATTAAATCCTGAGATTTAAGAACCACATCTTGAAGAATGTAAAACCAGACAATTTTTAAAAGTATCCACACACCCACACATTGTAATAAAACCGTAGAATTGCCAAAGAGAAAAATTCTAACAAGAATCAGAAAGAGAAGATGGATCTTGAAAGGAACCAAAAGTAGACCAATGTAAATCTTCTCATTAGCAAAATGAAACATATATTGGGAAAGTATCTTTAAAATGTAGAGAGAAAATACCTGTCACTTCAGGTTCTACATACTGTGGTGTTAGAATTTAGTTGTAAGAGTGGCAGAAAGACAGAAGAAGGGCCTAAGATAAAGTAAATTTACTATTTATAGGTCTTTTACTAGATGTACTTAAGAAGTGAGTTTAACCAAAAGGAAACAGTGAGGTATATAGATGTAGTGGAATTATATTTTAGAGGCAGAATTCACTTTCCAAACCCCTTCATCAGTGCTCCTGCTAAAGTGGGAAGACTTGTTAGAGAGAAACAAAAATGCTCATTGGGGAATTTATTTGAATTTTTGCCTTCAATTTCTACTATCTTTTTAACATTTTGTCATTTGTTGATCAGAGCAAAGAGAATACTTCTTTTGAAGTATTCTGAGTATGCTGGAATACTGATTTCTAGTGACAGTTACCTCCAGTAGATTTTGGAGTTTCATTGAAACAGTTATTTTGTGTCAAGGTAGAATTGGGGGAACTTTCATTAAACTCTGGGACTATCTTAGCAGAATGTACTTATGGCAGAAACACTGGTTCTTCATTTTCATTTTTGTGTTCTAAATTTAAAATTTGCTTGTGAGTTTGCAAGGATTGTTTTAGGGATCATTTTTATCATTAACTTGATATAGAAGTATCATGACAGAATAAATAAGGCTATTCTAAGTTTTCACACACTGGCATTATGAACTTGAGAAACTAACAATTTCTATGAGCTATAATTTTCCTCATTGGTAATATGGACATAATCATTTCCTGTGAGTTGTTACAATGACTAAGAGATGTGCAGTCATCCCAGCTATGTGTTATATCAGAAAATTCAACACAGCCTCCCAAGAGAATTGTTCCCTGGTACACAGGAGTAAGCTGTGAAATCTCCAACTCTTGTTGTCATTTGTGTGAGTGCCCAGTGTCATTCCATTTCATTCACCCTCTTCTTTCAGAAGCCTGAGATTCCAGGCCCCAAGAGTTGTTTCCCAGTCCATTTTCCTTGATGCTTTGCAGGATCTAGATCAACATATGTGGTCATTGATGGTACTGAAGGAAATCTTGGCCTGGGATGAGTAGTATCAGATAATTTCCAGTCATGGGCATCAGTCATCCTAACCTACCAAGGTTCTCATCCCCGTAGGATGTATCACAGAACTCTGGCTTTCTTTTTCTTTCTAGACAGTTTTCCTAATAGTATCTGTGACTCATTTAAATAACATACTTGTTCTTCTCATGGGAACTAATGTTTATTCACAACTTTTAGCTATACTTTGTCTAATTTTATGGTGTAAGGATTTTAGTTTTCTGAACAGAAGCAACTTATATAACTAATTTAGTTTAGAAGAAAGAAGTTTTTCTAAGGCATCATCTTGCAGTGTGAAGTCTGTACTTTGGAAAACTATTCAGAATTCATGATTTGGGTCCTGTGGCTGACATATGGATGGGACTGGTTAGCCCATTTGTGTGTCTTTTCCAGTTTAATGGTGAGAACAGAATATTTGTTGTGAAATAATATATTGTGAAAGAACAGAAAAGAAGCAGGGAGAGAACAAAAAGAGCCAAAGAAACTAGCATGTGTCTTGCATATAGCCTGTGTCAGGTCTGATAGAAGACTCTGTGTGGTATTATTCTACTGCCATTTTATATAGGTGATAGCATTCCAAGAAATAAAGTAATTTTCTAACCTTTTAAAGTCAGTGCTTTTTCTATTACATCTTATAGGGATATTATAAATTCTGCTGTAAAGGAAGCTCTGTGTGAGTCAGTTCAGGATACATAAAATATATAATACTTTTAAGAATCAACATTTTTAAGTGATGATTATTAGAGGGAAGACACAAACTAAGATTCCCAATAGCAATAGTTTTGCCTTCTTAGAGGGGTCTGGGAAATATGGGTGATTATGTTATCTTGGTGACCAGTAGATGCCTGAGGATGAACAGGCTTGGCTACTGATGTCCCTCTGTGTGAGACAGTTAGATAAAAGAAAATATTTTCTCTTCCCAAATGCAAACACCTGTGTATTGATGAAACATAGACAGGAACTGTTTTAGGAGTTTAGAAATCAAAAACACATTTCTATCTTGCTAAATGAAAAAAGCTCCAGCAAGGGAAAGCATCAGATCATGCTTTTAGAGAGGGATGAGATCTTGAGAGGGCTTATGGCAAGGGAAATCCTAAGTAGATAATAACTACATCTTCTTTCTTGGTATAACATATCAGTTACAGCAACATACCACATAGTGCAGTGACTCTGTGTGAACCTGGGACCATGGTGAAGTTGGTCTCAAATGCTTACTCCTACCCCACTTAGCCCACCCTCACTACTTTCTGAGTAAAACAGGAGAAAGGTAGCTAATGGAGAGTTTCATTTATATGTGGAATATAGAGAAATCAAACAACAGGTTAGACAAAAACTAGCCTTAAAATAAATCCTTGAAAGGTGGCCATGGCCCTGAGGCATCTAGGAGGGGAGAGGGGAGAAGGAGGGGAGAAAACAGGGCAGAAAGAACAAAGTGGACTACTTGGAGGACCATGGGGGGTATCATGGGGGCAGTGACTACACCTAAATGGGGAAATCTTATACTATTAAAAAATTATCAGGGATGTAATAAAATAATATTTCATTAAAAATACAGAAAAGAAAATGAAAGAAATAGGTGCAAAAATAGGGCCTGGGAATGAACTATAGCTGTGAAAATAATTCTTTTTTTAGGGAACAAAAAAAATATGTCCAGATTGAAAAAAACCTGAGCGAAATAAAACTTTTAACTCCACATAAAGAATTAGAATGTTATTTGGAGTCAGAAATATTACTATCAGTGTTCATACAGAAAATATTAAATGGGGAAAGAAGGGACAACTAGTTAAACACTTTACCTATGTGAGGATTCTTTTAGGTTTAAGCTAAAACAGAGATTATGATAGACAGAATGATAACTCTCAACAGTATTTATATTCCAGTTCTTAGAGCCTACAATTATATTTTGCATATGTTAATAAGCTAAGGATTTTGAGATTAAGTGATAATCTTCAATTAGCTGGGAGGACTAAATTAATTGATTAAAAATAAAAGTGAGAGGGAAAGTGCTCTATATATATGATACAGATTTTGATATGAATGTGAGAGTCAAAGATATTTGAAGATGTTTTGAATACTTTGTTGTTGAATTTGAACATGGGGAGAGAACATGAACAAAAAAATATAGGGAGCATCTAGATGCTGGAAAAGGCAAACACCTTAACAAATGCTCTCTTAAAGTCTTTATAAGGAATGTAGCCTTTCTGACATTGATTTAAATGCCCTCTGACCTCTATTATAATAAGATAATATATGTTGTTTTTGTAGTCACTATATTAATTATATCAATAATAGGATATGAATGCAAAGATAGTGAGAATGCAATTTCTTTCTAGGTGAATTCTAGAGCTGTTTTCAAAGAAAACAATTAAATAGAATTAATGATTGAATGCAGATGAAAACCAGAAGTTGACTTCAGGTATGCCAGAATGGCTGACCACTAGGTTTACACATTGCTTAAAAAAAAAAAAAGGAATGTTAGATGAAAGGACATATATTTGATTTGATATAAGAAAAATTTAGGATAATGGGTAAAGATGTAAAAATAAATAAGTATTAAGACATCCTGTTGGAGCTGAGGAAAAAAAGTTAATTGATAAAAGTTGCTCAATGGTGAGAAGTAAAACTGAGAAAGTGAAAACTATTTCTCAGAATTATAGAAATTTCTGCAGAAAGAAAGTGGGAGAATGAAGAGAGAGGGAAAAGAAGGGGAGGGGATGGTAAAGAAAATAACACAAAATGTGAAAAATAATGTTTTTGGAAATGAAGGAAGGAAACCAAATCATCAAAGGGACAAAAGAAAAACAAAGGTGATTTATTGCCAAAAGTTAAAGGGAAAAAGATTTCCTTCATCTAAGTTTGGTTAATCATAGTGTAGAGAAGGTAAGCAGGATGGGAACCAGTGTTCACTCTTGGGAGATGCTTGAAGGTTACTTTATTAGAAGTCTAGAAATGAGAACCAAAATAAGCAAGATTAAAGAATCATTAGTGATATATATATATATATATATATGCATATGACAATAGTAGACATTTATTGAGTATTTACCTTCCATTCACTCAAATAGTATCTATTCTTCATACTTCATTGAGATAACTGAAGACGGTTAACAGAAATAGAAAATGTCCCTTTTCTTCTGTCACAGAAACAGAACTCCAATTCCTGGACCTTCCACTCTTTCTGTCCTATGTTATGACTTGTATGGCCTTTCTCCAGGACAGAATCCACTCCTTCTCTAGGCTGAATGCTTCTCACCATCTCGATGACTGTCAAGTAATTGCAGTTTATGTGGTACTGTCTGGGATCATACCTAGCTAAAAAAATTATTCACTATGTTTTATCTCAGAAAAAAATCTCTAATTCCTCACATCCCAGAAGTTACAGTTACATTATGCTGAAGTGTTTTTATGAAGGTTTCCTTCAACTTGAGTATTATAAAACCACAGGCCTTGATTGTGTATCTCTTAATTTATTGCTGTGCTGACTGCAAGCATCCTCAGTATGCCACAAAAAAGTATTATTTTCTAGCTGAAAATGTGGAGGATACCAGCAGCATAGTTCTCACAAAGTCCAGTCTGAACCTACAGAAGGAAAAAGTCTCAACTTTAGAATTTAGAGCCAGAAGGGTCTTTGAGTACTATTTAGCCCTACATTTCATAAACTGTTTCTCAGAACTCTTGTTTCAAAATATGTTCTATGATATGATTACAAAAAAATCCCTGATTATTTTCATTTGACAGGTATAGAAAACTATATTTCACTGGGAAAATTAGAGTCTAATGTTTTGGGAAATTCCAGGGCAAAGATAATTATTACCTGAGATTTTGCAAATATAATAGAACCATTAGACACTAATTATCCAAGAGAACTAGTATTCTCAAGAGTTCATTCTATGGATCAGTTATCTAATTTATCCTGACATATCACAAAAAGTAAACCAAGCTTCATGAAAGCTAATTGACTTATCCAAGAGGAAATTCACAGCTAAAGAACTCTTTACTGATTTCAGTGTACTTGATAAGGTGACCCTTATGTTATAAATTAAAAATATGAATAATTAGTATTCATAGAATATATTATTTATCTAATTGTTATTAATTGTCCAAATATTAAATCTATATTTGAGAAAAATATTCAGCACAAAGGAATATTTTAAAAATTAACTTTCAGTCAAGTAGCAATTCCCATTCCAAAATGCATTTGGACACCAGAGGTTATACTTTACAATAATTTTCTTCTAAATCAATAAGTTTAACATATTTAGATGTATATTTGATTAGTTCTAAATCAAAATTAACAATATTAAAACACATGTTCCTGGCTCTGTATGAAGGATTTTGTAGGTATTTTCTCCATTAATTATAATAATAATTTTCTGAGGTAGTTTATATCATCACCTCATTTGAAAGGGATTCAGTCAAGTTTGCAGAGCAGGTAAGTGTATGAACTGAGTTTTTATCCAGATCTAAACAACTTAAAAACTTTTAGTGTTAACCATCATGCTTTCACAATATTCAGGAAGCAGTGTAAATTCAGAAAATTCCACATTAACATCTCAAAGTGTTTCAAATCATCCACTCCCTGTAGGAAAAGCAAGTGATTCAATAGCTAAAGAATTCATCCTAACTCACTAACATGTTGAGCAAGGTTCCAGCCTGATATTTATCCTATGGTCTTCCATAAATCATGAAGCCTTAAGAAAGAGGTAGACTTTCTATAATCAAATTTGAAAAAAACCACAGAGGCTAGAGTTGCATCATGAAGTTAGGTCTGTGACTGATCAGTTACTTTGTCAACACTGGACCAGTTGAGTAAGATAGGCCATGAGAAAAAGCTTCAAGGACCTACATGCAAACACACAGGCACACTGTTATTTGCCTTCTCTTTTATTGGTGACCTCTTATGGAATGTTGTGGAAAAACACTCAATTCCTAAAGTTCCACTGACCACTAAGAAATCATAATTCAGACACAGGTCCCACCTTAAGTATAATTGTGAATTTCATTAATATTTTTTCTAAATGAAATTGCTTTTGAAAATTAGAGATCCATCTTATTTTATAACTTATTAGATGTGAAAATAATTTCATTAGTTTTGTTAGAATTGTGTAGTTAACCTTTATAAAGTCCATTCACATCCTTCAAAAATCATGGTGACATCTATTTCCTTTTTCTGATCTTCATAAGAGTTTCTGGTATGAATCCAGTTCAGGTTCGTATATTCATCCATAAAGTAAGTATTGAGTGTCCATTTTATGCCAGGTTTTGACAATGCACTGGCAAATAAGGTAGGTAAATTATTTAATCTTGCAAAGTTTGTTTTCTGCTAGAACTGTCAGGGAATGGGAGAATGAATAGATAAGAAAGTAAAAAGGGGGGAAATGGTAGTGTTAAGTGTCATTCAGTGAATTGAAATTATTGGTTATGAAATAAAGAGCTTGTACAACTGCTTTAAATATGTTAGTCAAGGAAGGCATCTTAGAACTGGGTTTGATATTCTGAGATTAAATGAGTTAACTCTACAAGTTTGGAACCAAACATTCATCCTAAATGAGAAACTTGAGACTCAAAGTGATTCAGCGACTGAAAGATCTTGTAACTAGTTCATGATGGTCTTGGACTTCAATTTTAAGTTTCTGAGTCCAAGAACAGTAGACATCATATATAAATAATATTAATTACTGCTTTTGTATAGTGGAAAAGTCAGGTAAGTAATATAAATAGTAGTTTTGGTAATTGAATGTTTATTTTTAAATTTCTTCTCAATGAGTAAGAAATCTGTAGTTTGAACATTTAAAATTTATGTAGTCAAGCTCAATTTTCATGGGTACTTGTTTATTTTCTGATTGATAATTATTTGTACCAAGCTATTTCCTAATTTCCTTCTACTTTCACTCTGATAGTAGTATTTCTTGGTTCCAGAAAGTGAAAATCACACTGAAGACCAGTTCTGAATATCCTGCTTTATTCCTAGGGCTTACAATATCTAGTTCCTTCTTCACTAGTACCATGCTGGAATATTCAAAGTATTTGAACTTGTCTTGGCAATGTTATTGGTAGGATTCCAAGCCAAGCCTTTTTAGTGGAAGAATACCATTATTACAGTTTGAAAAAAGTATCTAGTGTTCATGACCACAGAGGATTAAGGTATTTTTTTTTTTAAGAGAAGTGTTGACAAGAATCTTTCCAGAATGGATTACATAAAAGCACATGAAGTGATATAGAAAAGGATATGTCATCTGTCTCTCTATCTCTATCAGTCAAGGCTAAGGGACTTTTTTGACTCTTTGTATGAAAAAGTCAATTAAATTAACAAAATCATTTGGTACTGGGACTTAAAATTCCACTCCTATCAGTACAGACAAAAAGAATCTTTTCCAGAAAACCCAACTTAATTATGATTATTGTTGATCAAAACTTATTTAATTTGCTTTTATTGATATTAGTTCTTATATCTTGTAATTAGCCATCAATAGGTCTATACATCAACAGTTCTTAGTGTATTCACATGGTTGTACATCTAAGTACATTTATGTAATCCTAAATCATCACTATAATCTCAGAAAGACTCTCCACACCCACTTGCAGTCTTCTGTTATTTCTTGACATCTTGCAACAAGTAATCTCTGTTCTTGCTGGTTTTGCCCATTCTGGACATTTATGAAAAGAACTAATATGTGGTCTGTTATAACTTGCCATCTCATGACTTATCCATGTTGTAGATGAAATATCAGTATTTTATCCCTTTTAAATGATGAAATCCCTCTTAAATTCACCCTTTCGATGGTGAATAATATTTAATTATATGGATATACCGCATTTATTTATATGTGCATGAGTTGATGGATATTTGGGATGTTTCTACTTTCTGGCTAAAATAATGCTCTTATAAACAATTTGTGTACCACATTTTGTCTGGTTGTATGGTTTCACTTCCTTAGAAGTGGGATTGGCAGACCATATGGCTGCACCCTGTTTAACTTTATGAAAAAATGCCAAAATGTCTTGCACAGCAGCTGCACCATTTCATGTGGTTTTGATTTACATTTTCCTTGTGGTCAATGATATTGAGCATTTTTTTCACATGCCTATTCTTAATTCGGGTTGTTTTCCTTTATGTTCTGTATTGTAAGACATCTTTATATAGTCTGGAAACTAGACCCTTATTAGATATATACCTTGCAAATATTTTCTTTAAATTTGTAGATGTTTAGTATTTATATGTATAAATATATATATATTTTCATGGTTCTAGGCAGTTAATGTAATATACATGCATCATGTTTGTCTGCACTTTATTCCTCTTCTGCCCTACTTATGTGATTATAGCCTTCTTTCCTCTTCTATCTATGAGTTTCAGTCCATCAGTATTTATCATATCCAACCATGTAACTCAGCAAACATATAATTCAAGCTAAGTCAACTGAAATCTATTATCAGAACTTTTCACTCTAAGTGAAGGCTAGATCCTTTTTCTTTCTCTTGGCAAACCTCTAAGTGTATACAGTGGAGCTGCTTTCTTCATGTTTGCCATGTGACAAAAAGTCCTTTTACAGTAGGAGAGAATGAGATCCCTGAGCAAAGAAGCAAAGCAGAGAGAGACAGAGTTATGGCTGTGAAACATCCCTGTTTCGTGTGTGGTTTTATCTTTGCCTTTCCTTGCCATGTGAAAAAAATACATTTTAACTCTGATTGTGTTGGAGTTAGAATTCTGTCTAACTGAAATTCCTTGTTTCATGACTAATGCAGTTAATATATAACTTCTCAAAAACTTACTAGCAAGTATTGCATAAGGAAGGTTTCCAATAGCTGGTCAAGAGAAATAAAACAAACTGAATGAATTTGGGGAAATATGGAATAATGCACCTATAGAAATAAGATAAAAAATATTTGATCTTATGGGAAAAAGATTTATAAGGAAAAGAGTCTTTCTAAAGTAGTTACAGAGGATATGAATGGCAGAGGATAAAAATCATGCTACATGAATTGATGACAAGTAAAATGCCCCTTAAGGAAGAGAAGTGATAAGCAAAGGTCTTGTGAGTCATAGGCCTTGTGCTAAACATACTTACAAAGTCCTTCATGGAGACCAGTTATCAAAACAGTTGGCAAGCTTCATGTATGAATGTGGCAGGGGGTTTCTCTAGCTTCTTTGTGTCATCTCTCTCTACTTTTTTTCCCATTATTCCATCCCTCCTAAGTAGTCTATCTTTTAGTCTTTTGTTTTAAAAACTGAAGAGATTATGCACATATTAGGAATCTATATAACATATCTGGAATTTTAGACAACCAACAAATAAACATAATTTATAAACCACATTGACAGCAACAGCAAATTTCTTCTTGTTATTGGTCTCCACACCTGAGTGCCATTTCTGACCTGTAGGCTTGTTGCACTTGTAGGATGTCCTAGTTTTTTCTCCTTGAGTTTCCAATTCATAGACAGAAAAGATCTCAATCAAAGTCTTTGAATAATTAAGTTGGTGACTTATGAAACAAACAAACATAAAAATAGAAAAAGGAATGGAGAAGAGAGACATTTAAAAACTCGAGCAGTTAAACCATTGTATTTTAACTTGCAAATGACTTAAATATTTTAAGACTGAGTAAATGAAAATAAATCTTACATAAATTTTAAACATCTTTACAGAGGTTTTCACATGTCTGTGTTTCTGGAGGGAGCTTCATTCTAAGCTGAGAGGTATTACCTTCCTCTCAATCAAAAGTACTTATTATCATTGTATCTTGAACTCGAATATTTCTTGAGCAAAGGGAGACCATATCTAGGTTGTACTCATGATGTATTTGTTATTTACTACTATATGAGACATCAACCCCAAAATTAAGTGGCTAAGTACATCAAACATTTATTCTCTCACAGATTCTGTACATTATGGTTTGTGGTGTAGTTCAATTGGGGTATTCATTCATAGTGTTTCTCATGAGATTGCAATCATGCGTTTCCAGCTACAGTCATCTGAATATGGCTGGATGATCTGCAGCCAAACTCATTCAGGGGCCATTGTCAAGAGAACTCAAGTCTCATGGGGGCTTTCCATCCCAGTCAGCTGGGATGAATTCTTCCAATATGGCATCTGATTTTCCCAATGTGAGTGATCAAGAAAGGAGAAATATGTACACTGAAATGTCTTCTTTTATCTGTCATTGGAAGTCACACTACTCACTCCTGCCATGCTATACCTGTCAGTGTGATCCTAGCAAGATCTCAGGGTCAGGGGAATTAAGTTGGCCAACTCTTAATATAAAACATTCATAGAAATACATTGAGTACCAAAAGTAATAAATATTAATGATAGTTACAATGGAAATACAAAAATATCAAAATCATCTAATAGAAGACAAGAATGAAAAAGAAACAAGTTTTGGTTAGTAATTAAAGTAGCCATCCAGTGGAACTGAGGAAAGAAATTGGTTATTTAAAATTTGTGAGAGGTGGTTTATTCCACACAAGCGATCTTTACATCTCCCTGCAATCATTTAAGAAATATATTTTATAGAAGTAATATTTACACACATTTAAAATAATGAAACAGATAAATCTTATAATGAAATAGAGTTCATGGCTACATGACTCCCACCAATCTAGACAAACACTTTAGTCCTTGTGCTGATTCCTTTGATAAATCAACTCCACATCTCCTATACTATGTCCTTACTATTATTTTTTGGTGTATCAATTTGTGGTGTTTTCTATGCTAATGAGAATCTGACTCTCTTACACTTCACACTTCTTTGATTTTTTTTTTATCATTAGAATCAGGATTCTTAATCTATCATATAGTTGGAAGAGTAGGTTAAAGCAGGTAATTACAAAAATTATAAGTAAACTTTCTTAAACCTTTTATTTTAACTGAAAGCATATGATCTTTTGATGTAGTGCCAGGGACTTCTTATTGACTATGGGTCTTGCAAAAAACAAACTCAATACACATCTATGATTGATTGCCAGTTTTGGTTTCTTTAAAGTGGTACAAAAAATTAAAAACATTTGTAAAACAACTGAGTACAGAATGCTTCTAGAGTTTGGATTTTTTTCCTTCCCAGTCACAATTGTCACTCTGATTTTTAACAATATTTTAGTGATTTGTGATTATCAAATCTTTCAACTTTGTTTCCATTAGAAACAAAGAACTCTTTGTCACACCCTTATTTCATTAGTTTTTGTAATATGAACCAAAATCAAAGAAATACCACAACAAATACATTAGAATAAAATGATTTGGAAACAAAACCCACTGACTTTTGGAAAGCAGAGCATGCATCATTGGGAGCCCCAATGCCTAGGCTGGCCTGGGCTCCCCCACCCTCCTCTTCCAGTGACTGTACACTGAGCACTGACCTTGTGACAGGATCTGCTCCAGTCCTATACATATTGACTTACTCAAAACTCAAGCCAGAGCTAGCATGTAAGTTCTAGTATTATCCTCACCAGAAATGTTTCTAAAATTTGGAAATACCCAGGAAAGATTTTTTGTTCTTTTATTCAACACTGAAACTTGACTTACTATTAGCTGGGATATTTAAAAACAAAAAGGGGAACATATTAATTTATAGATTTTTTTGTCTATCAGAGATACAAACAATTTATTTTTGAAAGAAGCAATAACCCCAAAGATTGTGGTTTATGGCAGTTAAACATTGCATAGTTTTGTGTTTGATACTGTTCAGCCTTCCTTCCTTCCTTCCTTCCTTCCTTCCTTCCTTCCTTCCTTCCTTCCTTCCTTCCTTCCTTCCTTCCTTCCTTCCTTCCTTCCTTCCTTCCTTCTTTCCTCAAGGTTAGCAATGGTTTACAACTCTCTGTAGGTTTCAGGAGTACACATTTTCACACTGACACCCTCTTATCAACAGAGGTCTAGTTACCATTTACCATCTAACTTCTCCATAGTCTACTGTTTCCCAACCATGCCCCATCTGATAACTGCCATTCTGTTGTCAGAATCTAAGTGTTTCCTGTTTCACTTTATTTGTTCTTCTACTTTGTCTTTTTATTCCACATATAAATGAAATTATTTGATATTTGTCCTCTTAAGGTTCATCCATGTTATCACAGATGACAATATTTAATGTTTTTCACAGCCTACTAGTAGCCCATTATGTGCACATACTACATC
This sequence comes from Uropsilus gracilis, assembly GCA_004024945.1. Classification (NCBI taxonomy): domain Eukaryota; kingdom Metazoa; phylum Chordata; class Mammalia; order Eulipotyphla; family Talpidae; genus Uropsilus; species Uropsilus gracilis. Next base: position 125,648 of record PVHY01000102.1, on the reverse strand, counting down.
TGTATCCATGTATCTGTCCATGGCACTTAGATTGTTTCCATATCTTGGCTATTGTGATAGTGCTTTAATGATTGTACTGCATGTATGTTTTCAAATTAACATCTTCATATGTTTCAGATAAATAACCAAAAGTGGAACTGCTGGATTATATGATAGTTCCATTTTTGATTTTTTGGATGAATTTCAATGATATATTCCAGTCTTTCTCATAGGCGTGAGAAGACATTTTATTGTGGTTTTAATTTGCATTATTATAACAATAAGTGGTAATTAATAGTGATGATGAAAAATTCAACAACTTATTCTAATCTTACTCTAATATACTAATTATTTAATAATACACAATATTCACTTAATATTTGCTTGAGAGTCATGGCTTTTGTCTTTTTGACAGTTGTACTTCAAATTCCCAATTTTACAGATGAAGATAATAAGACAGAGACTAGTTAATATTTATCTAAGGAAGCATAGTAGAATCGCTTTCAATTACACTGGAATCAGTATAATTTGCAAATGGAAAGGAAAGTGTCAATGAATTTTGCAAGTCTGTTATATTGAGGTCAGTTAGGAGAGCATCTGCTGTACTTAAATTACTGTTTGTAGTCAAGATCATAAGTAACATTTATAATTATTACAAAAATATTATTGGCTTCATATCCAATTAATTATGTTTAATTAATATGTAATTTTTCTACTTTTCTTGGAATTTTTAATTATCTTTCTTTTTGCATTGTCTTGTATTATTATACCATTTCACAAATAAATATTTCTAAGCACCTATTAGGTGTCAGTTAGGCAACAAAAATACTTCAGTTAAGAAAATCAGCAACAACCCCTCTGGCATTTTATTCTCCTGGGGGTGAGGGATGCAGACAACAACCCTACAAACAAAATACAGTTTGCTGAAAAGTAAGAGTGCTTTGGAATAAGAGGAAAAATTAGGACAAGGGTCAGAATGGAAGCAATGTAATTTTAACAAGAGGAAATTTTAAATATAAATCTGAAAGAAATGGAAGAGGAAGCACACAGGTGACAAGGGGAATATTTCCCCCAGCACAGAGGACAAGATTATAAGGATTGTAGGTTTGAGCCTGGTATATTCTCTGAATACCATGGAGACCGGCATGACTGAGACAGATTGACTAAAGGAAAGAGTAAGAAGATGTGAGTTCAAAATAGTAATCAGGGACCAGGATCATAGGCTTTTGGAAGATTGAATTTTGAATTCTTTGTGCCCTCCTTCATCCAACCCAATGATTTTGTGATTTTACTGTCCCCACGAGGGGAATCAGAGTGGACTTCTTTGCTCTATGGATCCTGGGGCTCAGTTATGTGACTGAGTTTGGTTGACAGGATGAATGTAGAAGTGAGTCACCAGTTCATCTGGTTCTTAAACATCATGTTTCTCTTTGCTTTCTTGTGCTTTTGCCATCAATATAAGAAGAATTTCCCCTGAGTAGCTGATGACCCTTCAAATTTGTCACAAGAGTAAGCAAACCGGTAATAGAACTGAGCTTAAGCCACATCTGGTTTGCTGAATACATTCAGTCTGCAATCCTATGAGCAAGACAACATGCATTTATCAGTATATAATGTCACAAAACTGTTGCACAGGATTAATAACATTTTTCCATGATTGCCCTCCAAAACTTGTTAATGGTTTGAGTAAGGGTGTAAGAGAAAAAGGGGAGTTAAGGATGACAACCAGGACTTGACCCAAAAAATAAAAAAACATGGAGCTTCCATGAGCTGGGACAGGAAATGCTGAAACCTCAGAATAAGAGGGATCAGGTGATTGATTGACTTTGGGCATATTAAGAAATAAGTTGTGAGATTATGCTTCTGTCAGTAGTGGAGTAAGTAATCCCAACCAACCTGTTATGGAAGATATCTTTCAAAATAGCAATAAAATATGCTTTAGGTCACTAGGCTTCAGATAATATAATAAATACTTACTGGGTCAGGAAATGGGAAATAAATTAGACCCAAGATGATGAATCTGACTCTTGTCTTGCTTTACTTCTAGGAGTATTTGCTCACTCCAGAATGTGCTGCTGAGAAACTGGGAGTTTTAGAAAACTTAACGTTAGTGTTCTTGGGGATTAGAGTCCAGAACTCAAAACAGAGCTTTGAAAGAAAGCCTCAGGTGATGTGAATCACAGAAATCTGCGCAGCAGGGCTAAGAGCACACTGATACTTGTGATGTTGCTACACGACTTGAAATGATCAGTCATTGAAATTTAATAAGGATATCTCCTATTCCAGACTTCAAATTATACTACAAAGCAATAGTAATTAAAACATCTTAGTACTGGTACAAAAATGGACAATCAGACCAATGGAACAGAAATGAGTGCCCTGAAATAAACCCACACATATAATGCCAACTAATCTTTGACAAAGGAGTGAAAAACTTCCAATGGAACAAGGACAGCCTCTTCAATGAATGGTGCTGGGAAAACTGGATCAAGACAATGTAATAAATGAACCAGTACAACACCCTCACACTTTGTACTAAAACCAACTCAAAATGGATAAAAGACTTGGATGTAAGACCTGAAACCATAAAATACATAGAGGAAAAACTGGCAAAACCCTCCACAAATTATAATTCAGAAATCTTTCTGGACACATCTATGGCTGGCAAAAAAAAAAAAAAAAAAAGAGGAAGGAAAACATGAGCAGCTGGGACTACATCAAACTAAAAACTTCTGTACAGAAAAAGAGACAACAGACAAAACAAAAAGAGGCCCGATAGAATGGGAAAAAATTTTGCCCTTCACAAAAGTGACAAGGGTTTAATGGCAAAGATTCAAAAGGAACTCATGCAACTTAGCAAAAACAAAACAAAAAGCTCAGTCAAAAAATGGGGACAACCAGGTATGGTGGTGCCTGCCTGTAAGCGGCAGCCTAGGAAGCCACGGCTGGGGCCAGGGATCATGGTTTGAGTCCCGCCTGGGGCACTTAGTGAGACCTAGTTCCAAAAAAAAAAAGCTGGGCATGGTGGCATGTGCCTATAATCTCAGCTACGTGGGAAGCTGAAGTTGGGGATTGCTTGAGTCTGTGGTACCCTGGGCAACATGAGCCTGTGGTTCCACAGGCAAAAATAGAGAGACCTAGTTTCAACAAAACAAAACAAAACCCTAAAAATGGGGACAAAAACTAAAAAGACACTTGTCCAAAGAGGAAATGCAAATGGCCAACAGGCACATAAAAAAAAAAATGCTCAACATCATTAGTAATCAGGAAAATGCAAATGAAAACCACAATGAGATACTGCCTCACACCGGTAAGAAAGGCACACGTCAAGTACTAACATGGATGTGGAGAAAAAGGAACATTCTTGCCCTGCTGGTGGGAATGTAAACTCGTTCATCCACTATGGAAAGTAGTGTGGAGGATCCTCAAACTAATGCAAATGGAACTACCATTTGATCCATCAATCACTCTTCTGGGAATCTACACAAAGGAAATCTCAGTGCTTATACAAAGGGATACCTTTACTTGGATGTTTATTACAGCACTACTTATAATTTCAAGGACATTGAAACAACCCAAATGTCCAAAGACAGATGAATGGATGAAAAAGATGTGGTATATATACACAATGGAATATTATGCATCAATTAAAAATGACAAATTTAACAAATTTATAACATGGATGTACTTAGAAGAAACCATATAAGCAGAAACAAGTCAGAAGGAAAAAGACAGAAACCAAATGATTTCACTAATATATGGGTAATATGAAAAACAAACAAAAGGCCAGGAGAAAAGTCTAAACAAGATAACAATCAAAATAAAGAACACAACTAAGATGGTGGTGGATGAGATAGGAGGGAGTGGTCAGGGAGGGAAGGTGGTGGGTGATCCCCAGGGGATACAAAGATGTGAATATATAAACAAACAAATAAATATATTAAAAAATAAATGCAGTATTATATACTAGAGAAAAAGTTACCAAGAATAAGCAGAAATAAGAAAACATGAAAAAATGCCAGCAGAGAGAGCAGACAGTAGAAGTGCAAAAAGACAAAAGACAAAAGTATGAAAAGCCCCCATTAAAAAAAAAAAAAACTATGATTTTGATGAAATCTTGACTGACATTTAATAACATAGTGGAAAAGAATAAAAGTTATTAAATAAAAAGTCTACAACTGGAAAAATTTTTATTTGCAATTCAGAAACCAGTGGATGGATTTCACAGCATTTAGACATAAGTGAATTGATATTTTATGAATTGAAAGACAAACAAGAAAAGCATTAAAAGAAGTACTGAGGTAAAAGAAGGATGGAAGGTATAAGATAAATATTAAGAATAATTTAGTGAGAAAGTATTATACATTTATATGTAATTGGAGTTTAGAAGGAAAGAGAACTTGTGTGATATTGAGGAAATATGTGAATAAACATAAGGGATATTCTCAAAGCAATCAAAGAGAAGTAATGCATTTGTGTAAACTGTGTCACAGTCACATTTTGTAAACTGTGTCTCCTTTCATTTAGCAAATTGCTTTTTGAGATTCCTATATTTTATTGGTGTCAGTAATTCATGCTTTCTTAATGGCAAGCATTATCCTGTTGTATGGATGTACCACATTTTATTTATTTATTTTCCAGAAAATGAACACTTTGGTTGTTTCCAGAATTATATATATAAAGTGGGGATTATATATATAAAGTGGTTACACAAGCAATTATGTATAGGCTTTTGTATGAACATATGTTTTCATTTTATTTACTTAAATGCCTAACAATAAGCTAGATCATTTGTTACATCTATATTTTACTTTAAAAATTTGTAAGACTATTTCAAAAGTATTCTACCAGCAATATTTGAAATTTTAGTTGTTCTGCATCCTCACCAACAGTTTTGCCAGATTGATTAATTAATGTTATAGCCATTCTAAAATGGTTTGTGATGGTATCTCATTGTTATCTTAATTTGTATTTCATTAATAGATAATGATGTTGAGGTTGTGATAATTATTTGAGATCCATTAGTCTTTTGGTGAAACATCCGTTCAAATAGTTTCTCTGTTTAAAAAAATTAAGTTCTTAACATGTTATTCTTGAACAGTGAGTATCCTTTCTCTTAGGAGCGGCAATAACTGGCCAGGACTCATGCTCTCAATGAAGAAAACCTCATTCACTGCCTTTTCTGACTTCAGCACACTGAAGTGAAAGAGCACAGTTTTTCCTCAGTGAGTGACATCCTCATTCCTCCAATATTAGCTCTTAGAGACATTCCCTAAGAGATAGCAGCAAGTTAATGAATGAATCCCTAGCCTCCATGTATTCCACAGTAAGTAGTGTTTTGCCAAATTTGATTTTTGTTAAGTTACTCCTTTCTCTTCTTGTTTAACATGTTGTAAACCATTCTTTTTACACTGTATAAAAAACTTTCTAAGACCTAATAAACTTGTTGGATGTTTCTTGTTTCCATTCAGCTCAGCCTCTTTGACTGAGTTCAATCTCTCTTGTTCATCCTTCCTCACTTTCCCATGCCTGACTCCCTCCATTTTTCATCTTCCTTTCTTTTAGCATCAACATTTTGCAAATACTTAGAATAGTATGGTATACACATTAATTTCCAAGTAAAATAATATCTTTCATAAAGTTTCAAGGATTAATTATACCATTATGAGACTTGTTCATGAAGGATTTAGCACTTAGGCAGTTTTAATTGACCTGTTTGAGGTGAACTGAGTAAAAATCTGTATGAATGATAACATATGTATGGCTAAATTAAAAAAGCTGCTAATGGAAGGGGGAATTGCTTTCTGCCCTCTTACTGTTTCTGTATCCTTGGTTTTTCCAACATTTTATCCTGTGGTAAATGTTGATATGATGACATAATTAGGAGACAATGAGTAACATTGTGAGGTGAAACAGAGAAAAATCCTTCTTTGGGAATGTAAATTGGTGTAGTGATTAATGAAAAAAGTATGGAGATTTTTCAAATAAAATAGAACTACCCCGTGATACAGCAATTCCATATCTGGCAATATACTCGAAGGTAATGAAATCACTATACCAAACAGAAGTCCCATGTTAATTGCAATATTATTTACAATAGCCATGGCATGAAAATGATGAACTTAATTGTCTATTAACAGATACATGGACAAAGGAAATGTAGCATATATAAGAATAGGAATAACATTGTTATTCCATCATAAAAATGGAAAGCCAGCCTTTTGTGACAAAATGGATGTCTCTAGAGGTGATTATGCTGAGTGAAAGAAATCATATAGAGAATATGTAGAATATAAAACAAACAAACTCAAATTCATAAAATAGAAAAGATCAATGGCTACCAAGGCTGTGTGGGGAGGGCATGACAGAGGGTCAGAGATGCTCTATGGAAAAATGGTTTACTGTGGAAGTCTGGGGTGGATAGGAGACCCCACACCTTCGTGGGTATCTGCCCTAATGCAACTCTTGCATGCTGAGCACATGGACCTAGAGATAAAGGAATATAACCTGAGCAAAAGATAAAAAGGTTTGCCCAAAAGGTCCCAGTGCTACAGGGAACCATTCTGATTTTTTTCCAATTTTTATTTAAAAAAAATCTTTATTAATTGCACACACATATGTTTATATATACACCTCTCCAAAGATGAAATACACATATATGTACACATATGCATATGTTTTCTACCTGGAGTTTCTTCCATCACCTTGTACCTGTGAACCATCTTTATCTCCTGTGCCCTCCCCCTCCCCTGATTGTACTCTCTTCCCTCTCCCTCTCTTGCTTTATGCTTCAAGTCTGTTTGCAGTTTTAAATTAATCTTGACCATTTGTTTGCTTGCTTTCCCTCTATCCCTCATATAATTGAGACCATCCTCTATTTCTATTTTTTTTTTTGGCTTATTTCCACTAACATGATTCCTTTTAGCTCCAGCCATTTTGCTGCAAATGATATAAATCTATCTTCTTCGATTGATGAATAATATTCCATTATGACACATACTTTTCAGCCATTCATTGGTTTGGGGGCATTTGGGTTGTTCCCATATACTGGCAATTGTAACTAATGCTGTGATAAATATCCGGGTGCATGTGTCTTTTTCAATAAGTGTTTCTGTAACCTTTGGGTAGATTCCCAGAAGTGGGATTGCTGGGTTGACTGGTAGTTCCATTTTCAGTAGCTTGAGGGTCCTCCACACAGCCTTTCATTGTGGCTGGACCAGTTTGCACTCCTATCAGCAGAGTAAGAGTGTTACTTTTTCTCTACATCCATGCCAGCACTTCTTGTTGTCCATTTTTTATTATATGGGTCATTCTTACTGGTGTAAGATGGTATCTCAGTGTGGTTTTGATTTGCATTTGATTATTAGTGTTGTTGAACATTTTTCCATACACCTACTGGCTATTTGTATTTTCTCTTTGGAGAAAGTTTTTTTTTTTGCTCTTTTCCCCATTTTTTGACTGAGCCTTTTGCTTTGTTTTGTTAAGTTGTGTGAGTTCTTTGTGTATCTTTGTTATTAGGTCCTTATCACTTGTATGGAGGGCAAAAAGTTTCTCCCTTTCAGTTTGGTTTCTTTGTGTTTTGGTTATTGTTCTCTTTTTCTGTACAGAAGCTTTTTAATTTGATGTAGAACTCTGCTGTTTATGTTTTCCTTCACTTTTTTGCCAGCTGTAACTATGACCCAAAAGGGGATTTTGAAGTGTAGTTCTTGGAAGTATGAGGAAATTATCCTGGTTCATTTTTTTTTTTTTTGCATATCCTGGTCTAGTTTCCATAACACCATTTATTGAAGAGGTTATCCTTGTTCCAGTGTATGCTTTTTACTCCTTTGTTGAAAATTAGTTGGCCGTACAGGTGTAATCTTATTTCTGGGCACTTGATTCTGATCCATTGGTCTGATTTTCTTTTTTTGCTGCCATACCATGCTGTTTTGATTATTATGGCTTTACAGGATAGTTTGAAGTCTGGGATAGTAATATTTTCATTCTCTGTTCTGTTGGTAAGAGGGTTTTGGCTATTCAGGGTCTTTTGTTGTCTCACATGAATTTCAGGGATTTTTTGTTCTATCTCTTTAAAAATGACATTGGGATTTTTATTGGAAATGCATTGTATCTGTAGATTGCTTTTGGTATATGGCCATTTTGATAATGTTGATTTTTTTCAATCCAAGAGCAGGAAATGTCTTTCCATTTTTTAATGTCTTCTATCTTAAAAAAATGTTTTATAGTTTTCTTTGTATAGATTTTTCACATCTTTTGAAGGTTTATTCCCAAGTACTTAATTTTCTTTGGTGTGATGGTAAATGGAATTTTTTTGGAAAATTTTTCTTCTTCTGACTAATTCTTTGCATATAGGAAGGCTATTGATTTTTGTGTGATTTTGAAACCAGCTATCTTACTGAATTGATTTATTATTTTAGTTAACTTTTCTGTGGTTTTATTGGAGTTCTCTACCTAGAGTATTATATCATCCTCATATAATGATAGCTTTATTTCTTCTTTCCTTATTTGAATTCCTTTTATGTCTTTCTCTTGTCTTATTGCCCTAGCTATGACTTCCAGTTATATATTGAAAAGGAGTGGTGAGATTGGGCATCCTTGCCTGGTTCATGACCTTAATTGAATTGATTTCAGTTTTTCCTCCTTAAGAATGATATTTGCAGTGAGTTTGTCATATATAACTTTTATTATGTTGCAAAATATAACTTTTATTCCAATTTTTTCTGGGACTTTCATCATAAATGGATGCTATACTTTGTCAAATGCTTTTTCTGTACCTATTGATATAACCATATGGTTTTTGGTTTTCTCCTTGTTGATGTGATGAATTATGTTGATTGATTTTCAGATGTTGAATCATCCCTTTGCTCCTTGGTCATAGTGAATAATCCTTTTTATGCATTGTTGGATTTGGTTTGCAAGGATTTTATTTAGACTTTTTGCATTTGTGTCCATTATGGAGATTGGCTTGTAGTGTCTTTCTTTGTGTTGCTCTGTTTGGTTTTGGTATTAGTGTAATACTTGCTTCATAGTATGTATTTGGTAGTTTTCCATCTTTCTCAATATTTTGAAAGTGTTTTAGTAATATTGGTGTTATTACATCCTTGAATGTTTTGTAGAATTCATTTGTGAACCTGTTTGGTCCTGAGATTTTATTTTTAGGGAGAATCTTCATGACTGCTTTGGTTGTGCTTGACTGCTTTGGCTTGTGATTGACCTTTTTAAATCCTCTATTTCATCTTTGTTCAATTTTGGCTGGTTGTAGTGGTCTAAGAATTTGTCTATCTCTCCAGGTTGTATTTGTTTGCATATAGATGTTCATCACAATGTCTAATTAATTTTTGGAATTCTGCTGTGTCTGTTGTGATTTCTCTTTTATCATTTGTGATTCTGTTTATTTGCATTTGCTCCCTTCTTTTCTTTGTGAGCCTTGTTAGGGGTTTGTCAATTTTATTAGTTTTTTCAAAGAACCAGCTTTTGTTTTTGTTTATTTTCTCAGTTTTTTTGTTTGTTTCCAGTTCATTTATCTGTGCTTTGATTTTTTATTATTTCTTGTCCTCTGCTGGTCTTTGGAGTTCTTTGTTGTTCTTTTTCTAATTCTTTGAGCTGGGAGATTAGATTATTTCTTTGGGTTGCTGCTTGCTTTTTGAGATGAGCCTGTATTGCTATGAACTTTCCTCTTAATACTGCCTTTTCTGAGTCCCATACAATTTGGAATGTTGTGTCATCATTTGTTTCAATGAATGCTTTAATTTCTTCTTTGATTTCCTTCCAGTATCCTGTTTACTCTCCATGTAGTATATCCTCTTTGATACTTTTGTGATCAGAGAAAAAAGCTGGTATTATTTTGACTTTTGTGTAGTGTATTTGTTCATATTTGCCTTATGGCGTAATATATGCTCGATTTTGGTGAATGACCCATGTGCAATTAAAAAAATGTGTATTCTTTCCCTTGGGGGTGCAGTGTCTATAGATATCTATTAGGTCTATTTGGTTTAAATCTTCCTTTAAGGTTTTTGTGTCCTTATGTACTATCTGTTTCATTGATCTGTCCTTTGGTGCTAATGGAGTGTTAAAGTCTCCTACTATGTATATATTTTTGTTGATATCTGCTTTCAGTTCTGCTAGTAGTTGTCATATGGATTTTGGTGCTCTCTCATTTGGTGCTTATATGTTTCTAATGGTAATGTTTATCTGATGATTTAATCCCTTTCTCATTAGGTGTTGACTTTCCTTGTTCTTTGTTAATTTTTAAATTTAAAATCTGCTTAATCTGTTTTAAGAATGGCTACCCCTGCCATCTTTTGCTGAACGAGTAAATTGCAGCTCTTTATTCTCAGTCTATGCTTATCTTTGGAGTACAAGTGTGTTCCTAGAGTCATCAGAATATTGGTTTCTGTTTTTCTGATCCAGTCTGCTAGTCTGTGTCTTATGATTCTTGAATTTAGACTGTTGTTTTGGATGATGATTTATAACTGAGAGTCCGAAGTTGGTGTCTTTGTGGTCATTTTGAAGTTCCAATTTGCTTCCTTGCTCTGTTCTTCTTGATCATTTTTTGTTGGTTTTGATCATAAGACTTTTCTTAAGATTTCTTGGAGTGGGGGTATATTGGTAGTGAACTTTTGGAACTTTGTCTAAAAAAGTTCTAATTTTTTCTTCATAAAAGAATGAGATCTTCTCAGGATAGATTATTCTTGGTTGACATTTTTCATATTGGAATTTAAAAAAAATGTGACTCTAGTTTCTCCTTGTTGAATTAATTATCTCTTCAATGAAATCTGAAGTCAACCCAGTAGATTTTCTTTTTTAAATTATGTTTCCTTCCTCTGGTAAGTTTCATTATTCTTTGCTTATCTTGAACTTACAGAAGTTTTACACTTATGTGTCTTGCTGTGATTTTTCTTTCATCAAGGTATTTTGATTTCTTCATGGCTTCCTGCATATCTATTTTCATTTCCTTCTTCAGGTTTGGGAAGTTCTTCTCTATTATTTCTTTAAATAGACTTTCAGTTCCCATGACTCTCTCTTCTCCTTCTAGGATTCCAATTCTCTTATATTTCCTTTCTTTGGGGACTGATAGATTTCTGAGTTTTCTTCTGTTTTCTTTCTTTATTGTCCTTTTTATTTCTGTGTCTTCAAGATTATTGATCCTTTCTTCTATTTCATTCCATCTGTTTTCATTGCTCTCCACTACATTTTTTAGTTCCTCTGTTGCTCTTTTTATATCCTGGGTTTCTTTTGTTTCTTTTTTAAGGATTCAATCTCGTTCTTCAGTTCACCAATTACATTACTGTTATTGATGCATTCTTTTAAATATTTTTCTACTTTTTTTTAGTTCTTCAAGTGCTGTTGTCAGGTTGAATTTGATTTCTTCACTTAACTCTTTGTAAAGTAGTTATGCTGAGTTTGAACTCTTAGACAGATGTGTCATTTCTTTTATGTCATCTTTGTTGGGTTATGAAGATTGTCTTTCCTTTGGTGATGCTTTGTTTCCAGGAGCATTTGCTTGAGTATTTGCATTTTTCCTTCTTCCTGTATTTTTCCTTTTGGACTTGTTATATATATTGGGAACCTCATGTATTGATCCTGGCTCATGTATTGATCCTGGCACAGTTATTAGATTTCTTTATCATTTTGTGATTGGTCCTGCCATGTGCTTATGCTGCTATGGTGGTTAACTTCCTTGTTTCTGGTTGACTGTTGTAACAGACCCAATCATTTTCAGTCAGAGAGGTCAGTGGGCAATTGTGACTTTTTTATTTTCTCTTTTTTAAGTTGTTTTTGTTCTGCTTTTCTGTTTTATTTATTTTTTAAACATTTTTATTTAATTTTTCTTTTTTATTTATATATACAATTCACAACATTTTAATCCCCAGGGTTAACCCCCCCCTTTCCCCTCCATCCCCCTGCTTTTCTGTTTTATCCTGTGACTACTTTCCTTGGATTGACTTTGGATGGTGGAAAATCTGGGGCTTGTTATTTATCCTTTTTTGTCAGGAGTGTGTTTTCACTTCTGTACTTTGTTTGCCCTTGCATCCCTTGTGTCAGCAGGCTTGATGGTGTGGTCACTGGCTCTTCTCCCTTACCTGAGTCCCTTTACCGCCTGACCTTGCTGATCTGGGTCATGCTGCTAAGTTAACACTTTTTGTTTTATTATTAATTAATTTATTTTCATTGATGACACACACATATATGTGTGCTCCTATATGTATATAAAATATATTATACAATATATAATATATATGATGTATAATATACATGGCATAAATATTATATATATATATATATAACATCATTATACATCCCATGGTTGTCCAACCACCATGTAACTTGTGAACAACTTTCATCTTGATCTCTTGTACTCATCCCCCACTGTTTCACCCTCTCATACTGTGTGCATTAGTTCTTTTATCAGTTTTTAATTTTTCTTGTCTTTTTGCTTGTTTGTTCTTTCTATTTCTCACCAATAAGTGAGAAAATCCATTATTTCTCTTTCTGCTTTTCTTTCTGGCTTGTTTCTGTTAACATTATTCCCTCTAGTTCCATCTAGTTTGTCACAGATGTCTTTTTGACTGCTGAATAACATTCCATTTTGTACATCTACCACATCTTTCTAATCCATTCATCTGTTTGGGGGCATTTGCATTGTTTCCATATTCTGATTATCAAAATATTGTTGCAACAAATTGGAGTGTAGGTGCCCTTTCGAATTAGTGTTTTTGTATCCTTTGGGTACATTCTCAGAAGTGAAATTGCTGGATCAAATGACAACTCCATTTGTAGTAGTTTGAGGGTCCACTGAACAGTTTTCTATAGTGTCTGGACAAGTTTGAATACCAACCAGTAGTGTAAAAGTTCCTTTTTCTCCACATCTACTCCAGCACTTGTTGCTGCCTCCTTGTCTTTTTTTTTTTTTTTTTTTAATTCAGGGCATTCTTATTGATGTGAGGTGGTATCTCATTGTGGTTTTGACTTGCACTTCCTTGATTAGAAGTGACTTTAAGTCCTGAACCTGTAAAACAGAAGATGGCAAGCTTTTTGTGATGGGAGAAAGATGACTTTGTTGCCAGCCTTTAATTTCATCTTGGAAATTTTCTAGATGTAACACTTACTTTTAAGGTAGAGGAGAAGCAGGAGGACATTATTATTTTCCTCTCTCTATTCTTTTCTTATTTTGTTATCATATTCTCCACTCCATACCTTACCCCTACCTGCCCCCAAACTACTTGTTGGATTAAATGGAAATAGCGCTCCCCAGAAGTAAATTGTAGTGGAAAGGTCCTTAAGAGGCTCCCAAAAAGGTTCAAATGCTTTATGGAATAGTGTTTTGTGGAGGCATGGGGAATGTAGGGTTATGGGGACTGTGTGTTAGGGTGGTTGATGGTGGAAGTGGGTGGTGGGGGATTGTAGGGTGGTGAGGGTAGTGGGGATGTCAGTTTCCCCAGGATCTTCATTACACATTTCCTAGGAACATGGTTCCTCAATTGCAGTGGCAACTTTCTTGCCCTCTGTTGAAAGCACTGGTTCTGCATAGCCCACCCTGGATTTAATAGGATGGTGGAGACACCTCTGTCAAGAGCGAATCTGTAGACTTTGGAATTATACTGCAAATATCAGGTAGTTGAAAACCCTTCCTCTTTGGTCAAAGAGCTGGGAGTCAGAGAACCTTGCTCTTTGGTAGAAGTGGCTGGTCAGGAATTTTCATTCTCATTTCCTTAAGACCAGGTTGTGGCTAGTGGCAGGGTCTGTACCTGGGTGTGCTTCAGGGCTACTGAAAAGTCACTCTTGGTTATACGAGGACAGGGAAGAATTTTTTTGTCTGTTTGTCCCCAGCTGAATACTTCTCCTACAAAAGCAGAAACTGAAAATGTGGTGTAAGTTAGTGTTTGGGCACTTATAGCCTTTTTATTCACTGACTAATGAAGATTGGGTCTAACCCACCCAGACATCCCTGAATCTTGGAGGAGGTAGTAGGAGGAAGGACATTTGATGAAACACTGGAGGTGAGAGAGGGCAATCTCAATATCTCTCTTCTGAAATCACACAGTCATCTCTAACTCAACAAACCCATTTTCATTTGGTGTCATTACTCCTCTTACTGGTCTTATTTTCTTGTAGCCCTCATTCCCTGTCTCCTGCAACCCCCAGGTTTAGAGGATCTTCTTAGAGTTGACTGTGTGTAGCTTCTTCATCCTACTGGCACATCCTTGGGAAGGAGGTAGAGGTATGAATATCACTGAAGTCAAAGTCACATGTGATCTTCTGAGTCTAAAGAGACTCAGACATTGTAACGGAATCTCTGTGCTCCTAGTATATCTTGTCCCCCCATCAAGTTCCTGGCTCCATGCAAGCTCGGAAGTCATGGAGGACCAAACACAGATCTTGTTTCAGGAGGATCTGCCGGATTCCTTCAGCTGCTGCGCACTTGACTGCAACATGTGCTCACTTGTGGCTGTGTGTTTAGTGTTTGCTCTAAAGTAGAGACAATGTATGATTAAAATGCTTTGATGGACCCATAAACCTCCTTCTATTTTAAGCAAAATTAGCTTTCTTTTTTGTAAAAAAGAAAAAAATAGAAAATATATTACTCATCATGTGTGTGGCCTGAACACAACCCTTAAAACATCTTAAAGTTATCCATCAAGTTTTTAAGAAGGAAATATATAATTCTTTATTATTCTTATCTTTTTATATAATACTTTGTAGATTTATTCTTTAACCTATAATCTTATGCTAGAAGAGGTCATTTAAGCTTATTTTAATTTGCAGACTGAAACGAAAACAAAGTATACAGGACCATGTTTACTATCTTAAATTCTGTCCTCTATTACTTTTCTTTTCAACTTCCAAAGGAATTTTTGTCTACAGATCAACATTTGGCATGGGGTCAGTGTGCTTCCTTCAGGTCAGTGGGGATGCCCCTGAGAATTCTGGGCCAGCAGGAGACCATATATTTCTTCCTTAATCCAGTGTGCGTGGGTGAAGTATCAGGCAAAGGTATAAATAAAGTGTTCTGACTCCACATATGGTATTTGGGTTAAAAACCTTTCATAAACTTTTTCCATTCCTATCAGCAGTTTTATTCATTATGGTGCATCCAGGAGCTTTCCTTGCAGGGTTTCTGGAGGAACAACAAATTCTTCTTTGCACAGTGTGTTTGCTGTGAGGTTTGTGAAAACATGGAAGGTCTGGGGACCATAATCCTGGTATTGATTATCTTTTTCAGTGGGTTTCCCTCATCCTTCCTTTTCATTTCTCAGATGTGTGGGTCCTTCAGTAGCATGGGCAACTAGGTGTTTCCAGTTCACTAATTCATTTCTGTGACTATGAATGTGTTTTCTTTTTCCTGTCTGAATTTGTCTTGTGTTTTTACAAATTTCAGGGTCCAGGCTGAGAAATCAAGCCAAAAAGATATAATTTCAAATGCTGCACCGACTAACCCCAGCAAGTTGCCTGTCTCCTGGTTCTGTGTGAGACTAGTTGTGGAACAGGCACCAAGTACCCTGAGGTTGCTATGTCCTTTGAGGGAAAGAATCTGACATGCCAAGTGGGTGGCCTCACTCCTACAAAGAGAAAGGCTCACACTTGTTATACACCCAGTCATTATGACTGAAATGAAGAAGACTGCCAGAGAGGAGGACACGTTCACTCCAGGTGCTTCCAACTGGATGCTGTGCCCTCACATGGAAATTGGATGCTGAATGTTCTGAGCAAATCCAGAGGGGCCAGGGCTAGACCTCATAGTCTCATGCTTTTTTATTTGTCATCTTCATCTCTATCCACCAAATCATCCTGATTTTACCTCTTGATTTCATTCACATTTGTTCTTTTGTAACAACTGTGCTTCCCTTGCATTAGATAATTCACCATCCTTCCACATAGGTGACGTCAGTTGTCAGTTGTTATCAGACTAGAGTCAGTTTCTGCAGGAAGGTTCACCTGTTAGTTACTAAGCTGATGAACTTCAGCCTCATGGCCTCCTTCTGGCATAGGTGCCTTCCAATAGCCAGGGACCCCTGGTACATTCATGTTTATGCTTATTTATAGTTGGTAATGATTGGTTGACCACATCCTTAAAGGAACTTGCTGTTCCTGATTATTTGACATGAACAATTCTCACTGGTATGAGGTGGTATCTCATTGTGGTTTTGATTTGCATTTCCATGATCACAAGTTTTTTTTATTTTTTATGTGTCAGTGGTTAGCTGTGTATCTTCCTTGGAGAAGTGTACATTTGAATGGATTCTTTCATTTCAATCAGATAATGGCTACTAGTCTCTTATCAGATATATGATGTTCAATTATTTCCTCTCATTCAATAGGATGTCTTTTCATTTTGAGAATGGTTTCTTTGTACAGAATTTCTGTCACACTATCATTTCCTGACATGTCTGTGTTTGCCTTTTATTCCAAGGTCACATCTGAATTGTCGAAATTCCCTGGTGACCATTTGTTTCTTTTTTATCCTGAATTTACCAATATTGCTCAGTATTTTCCTCATTCTTAGGCTGCCAAGAAAATGGTGTCTATAAATAGACTATGCTTATATTTATGACTAAATGTTCCAAACTCCATGTGACTAAACAGAGCAGCAAGTGCAGTTGTAGATGCTCTTTGATTTGATGTGATAGTATTATTAGCAGCTACATTTATGATAATTGCAAAGATTGCTGTTTACCACATTTACTGAAAACCTTTTCATGCAAACACATCTTCATTATTTACTGTGCTTTGATTAGTCATAGAATGCTTATACTAAATTAAGCCAGAGTTTTGTTAACATTTACAGATTATACTCTCCTCTTTATCTTCTTTCCTATCATCTGTCTGTACTAGGGTTTGCCCAATTTTCCCTTTAACTTGGAGATTTGCATTTAAGGAAGATGATGCCAAGTTGCACTCCTCTTCTATGCCCCCCTAGAATGCACACATTGTATCAAAAAAAGATATATGGAGACTCTGGGAAACTTCCAGTTCAAAACAAACAAACTTGACACTGATATACTTTGCAAACTCTGCTATGATTATATTTTTGATGAAAAATAAAAGCAATATCCTTTGCATCCATATATTTATGCATCTTTTTTTCTTTTCCTAAATATCCAAGTAGTCAGTATGACCCCCACCACCTCTCTCTACCTGGACAAGGATGGGGGAGTGGGAGGGGATGGAAGGGGGTGGAGCCTGTCTGACTGGAAAGAGAAAAGATGTTGCATGTTTCCTAAAACACAAGAACTGCAAACATTTGTAGATAAATTTTCTTTTAAATTTGCTGTCTCTAATTGTACTTTATTAGATAAGGTGTGGGAGGGGTCTAAGGGATAGAACCTGTTCTAAACTTGTCTTCAGAGCTAATTTCACCTTTTATCTCTCACAGTAACCCCAAAGATCAAGCTCTTTAGTGCTGACTCATGATCACTTCTCCCAAGGTTTGGGGTTTACAAATGAGATCAGGTTGAAATGTGGGCCCCTGTCAGGGTTGAGATGTCTCTGAGAATCATGGGCTTACTCTAAGTGGTTACCAGGATGGGGGCTTTGGAGCTCCTCAAGCACTGACATGAAATGGATGACAATTTCCCAAGGACAACTTACCCTGTTGGACTTCCTACCACATGTCAAATAGCAGAGTATCATAACATAGGCAGCTGTCAGGAGTGTAGCACTTTCAAAGACATTTACTATTTTTTCAACGAAAGTACAGTCCATTTTTTTAAGTCCATAATTCTGATCTTGCTTTCATCTCATTTAAGTAATAAAGATTAAACAGTACCGAGGTACAAGTGGGGCGTATAAGATAAATGACAATCTGCCACACCTTCTAGATGATACAGAAAAGAAATTATTTTATACAAATAGTTATAACTCATATATGTTAAGCAGTTCTATTTTGTTCCCAAAGATAAATAGGCTTTCCCCCCACCCCTTTCTGGCAGATAATTAATAGTTTCTTATCTATATTTCCCTTGTCCAAACTCTGCTGCAAAGCATAATTTAAGAAAAGGATGAGTGTGTTTGTTATGTTAATTATAAGGTACTGACATTATGCAATGTAACCCAAATACGGTTGCCTCAACGATTCTGAAACTTATTCCAAAAATGAATTACGGAAGGACAGAGTTGCTGTAAAACCTTTGAGAGGTGACCAAGTCTATTAGTTTAATACTTTCCAATATTCCTTTGAATAGAGCTGATGTTACTATTACTTTCTTCTATTTATCTTCTCTTTTGATTTCTCAACCTTGAAGGGAGTAGGCACACAACAATGGCATGAATACTGCAATCTGCAATTTTAATATGATGCTTTAAAACCAAAATATAAGCTAACTACATAATATAGTTATTGACCTTATTTTGGGATCCCATAAGCTTTCATTGCATACTGTCTTTGATGTTTTTACCTGGGCTTGGAGAGCGAATGACAAGTCTACATACCATGTAGCCTGAAGTATGGGCCCAAGAATTCTTTGCCCTCTTTATCTGTGAGGGAAAGGAAGGTTTAATGGAGAGACAAAGCAAAATTATTCCTACTAACAAATTTGGCCTTTCCCTGGCTGGGGCTTCAGCCACTTCCACCTAGAGTTGGAGTGAGCTCCACTTATTTTCCTTTCTCCTCTGCTAAAACCCTTTGTGCTATTATCCTTCATCAAGTCCAATGATTTATATTCACAGCAAATCTCCTTGCTCCCCATAAATTATTTTCATAGTTTAACTGGAGGGAAAGAAGTTTGAAAAATTATTTTTATATTTGATATTTAATTTGTGATTTCACTTTTATTAGAAAATGAATCAAATGAGTCAAAATCAAAATTCTTCTCCACAATTTCCAGGGGAAGTTCCTGATGTACATCTTTAATTAGAGACAGCACAGGCATGCATGTATGTGCCCACCCTGACCTCTGGGCCAGTGCCTGTTCCATAGGATAAACTGACCCCCACCAGCCAGTGTGGTATGCTAGGAACCAAAGCAAGGTACATTTCATTCTCCTAATGCTTCAGCAATATTAGCTGCCTCTGTTACAATTTTTTCTTTATCTATTAAAACTTTTTCTTGCTGTTGCTTGTTCTCTCCACCTATTTCCTTGTCATCCTTTCTTAGTTTTTAGTTGGAATCTGGAATCTCAGCAGAATAAGCCAGAATGTACTCACTGCTCTCCCCCAACACAAGAATTGAGCAGAGTTTGTGCTGGCTGACCTGACTCTGCTTTGGGTGTGGCACATGCTATATGTCAATTTTCAAATGTCTGACCCTTAGCAAACCCAAACTTATATTTTGACAGTCACTTTTTTTTTCTCTAAATTTCTAACCCCTTGTGTATTTTCAGAGGAAATTGAATATGACTGTTTTTGGTTCATTTGCAATAACTGTAACTCTTCAGAACCATGTGTTGTAAGACTATTTGATGTTCAAGAAATCTTATGAACTTTTTCATAGTATTTTAAAAACATTCTGCCTAGAACCTGGAAGTAGCCTTTGGCCATCTATAAACTAACTTCATGATTACATTGTGCTTTCAGTTTAAGAAGGACCTAGATTAAGGTGTTTTCTCAACCCGTTAAAAAATTGTCTATCCCAGTCTTGCTTCGTCCATGCCCACAGGAAAATATTAAGTTAGCAGCATTATGATTGTATAGTGAAGTCTCATATTGTATCAACAGCTATAGGGCGAGGAGACCAGAAGGAAGTGGTTATAGAATTTAAAACCTACCTGTATTCCTGAATATTAACTTCAACAAGACTATAAAGAATGCAGGCCCAGAATTATCCCTGTTTCCCATAGGAAGACATGTTTTTTTAAAAAATTTATTTATATATAAATTTCACATCATTGTAATCCCAAGCATTTACCCCTGCCCCCACTCTCCCCACCATTCCCTCCCTTTCCCTCATGTCCAAAGTTGTATACTTCAGTTTGGCCCTTAGCTTGTTTTGACTTTTCCTCAAGGATTTTGTTTATTTTTTCACTATATCCCATATATTAGTGAAACCATTTGGCTGTTGTCTTTTTCTTTTTGACTTGTTTTGGCTAATATGATTTCTTCTAAGTACATCCATGTTATCATAAAATCATCAAATTTGTCATTTTTTATTGATGAGTAATATTCCATAGTGTATATATACCACATTTTCCCCCATTCAGTCCTCTGTTTGGGGGCATTTAGGTTGCTTCCAAGTCCTTGTAAATATAAATAGTGCTGCAGTAAACATCTGAGCACAGGTGTCCCTTTGTACCCACATTGAGGTCTCTTTTGGGTAGATTCCCAAGAGAGCAATGGCTGGATCAAATGGTAGTTCCATTTTCATTAATTTGGGGGGTCCTCCACACAGCTTTCCATAGTGGTTGGACTAGTTTACATTCCCACCAGCAGTGTAAGAGTGTTCCTTTCTCTCCACATCCTCGCCAGCAATTGTTGTTGTCCATTCTTTGGATGTGGGCCGTTCTTACTGGTGTAAGGTGGTATCTCATTGTGGTTTTGATTTGCATTTCCTTTATTATGACATTGAGCAATTTTTCTTGTGCCTGTTAGCCATTTGTATTTCCTCTTTGGAGAAGTGTCTTTTTAGTTCTTCTCTCCATTTTTTGATTGGGCTTCTTGTTTTGCTTTTGTTTAGGGAAGACTGATTTTGGTGATTTCTTAGCCACAAAGGTAGACATCAGTGAAACAGACTCTAAAACTGTAGGGTGCTAAGAGTGGGGGAAAATCATAGTAAATGAAGTCACCAGTGGATGTGTGCAAACCATTGAAGTGGAAACAAGACTTTCCACTCCAGGCCACTGTAAGAGAATGAGAAGAAAGACTATTCTTTTTTTAAATTTTAAATAATTTATTTATATGTACATATATTTTACATCATTGTAATCCCCAGGGGTCACTCACTACCTCCCCTCCCTGGCCACTCTAACTGACCCCCCCTCCCAGTTGTGTATTTTCATTTGGTTGTTCATATATTAGTGAAACCATTTGATTTCTGTCTTTTTCTTTCTGACTTGTTTCTGCTAATATGATTTCTTCTAGGAACATCCATGTTATGATAAAATCATCAAATTTGTCATTTTTAATTGATGAATAATATTCCATTGTGTATATATACCACATTTTTTTTCATCCATTTGTCTGTTTTGAGACATTTGGGTTGTTTCCATGTCTTTGCAATTGTGTGTGTGTGTTGTATTTATTTGTGTTGTGTGCGTGTTTGTGAGAGAGAGAGGAGTAGGGATAGAGGGAGAACAAAATGCTTAGTATGCTGTATAGACTAGACAGAGAAGTGAGAATCAAAGTCACCCTTTCATGTAATCTGATTTCCAACTCTATTTTCACTAGGCTTATGTAGAAGCATCTTGTGTCCTCAAATTTCAGTCCAGTTTTGAAAAATACAATAGTTACTGACTTATTTGTGTTTTTCTTATACAATATTTCTAATAGATTTTAAAATTCATCTTAGGACTTTTTGGATGCACTATCATAATTACAAGGAAAGTTTCTTCTTTTTCGCATGTTGATCTTCATTTCTTGTTTACTTTGCACAGTGAGCCATCACAGCAAGGTTGAAAAAATAATAATCAGTATATTTTCTCCTATATTCTCATGTTTCAGCATGAGTTACAATATTGGTAATTGGTTATTATCTTTGTATACTATGGAAATATCTGCTAACTCTTAGGATTTTTTTTAAACATAATGAATGGTTGCTGAATGCTGGTGAATGCTTGTTCAGGATCTACTGATGCTAATATGATATTCTTGTACCTACTGCCATAATTTGAATGATATTTATAACATTAAATTGTTCTTGCATTTGACAATAAATTTAACTTCCCTACAAACAAGTATTTATTTTGTTACTTTGTTCTGATTAACTGGATGTAAAAATATTTAAGGTTATATAAGATAATAATTTTCCCCCCTGTTTCCAAAATAATATTTATATTTTCTTCTACTATCTTGTATAATTTTATTATAACAGCTATGTTAAATTAGACTTCTTATATTTTTACAAATACTGGGTTTTTGTTTGGCATCATTGTTAGGGAAATACTAGTCTCTGCAACAATCAAACCTAATCTCTGGATCTTAATGCAGTCAGTTATTTCTCAGAGCTACAGTTTGATGTGAACCAGGCCGTGTAAGCTGAAGTGAGATCACCAGCGATCATGAGAAAGGACTGTGAGAAAGGACTCCTCTCCGAAATGAGTTCAGTTATGGTGACTGCCCAAAGTCAGTCAGTGGGAGTAATTGCACTGAAAGAGAGCAAGGCAAGTCCTACAGGAAATTTTATCAGTCACACCCAGTAGTATCCCTCCTTTCTGTTGGTATTCCATTGACCTGCACTTGTTAAATGGGCCCCCTTACATAAAAAATCTGTCATCCTTCCATGTATATGAATTTGAAACCCAAGACCTGCAGTGTGGACTGCAGGGCAATATTGTTATTTTTCCACTAATGCTTAAGTAGCAGGAGCCATTAGAAACATGGGTTGATACACCCAGTCAAAAGCTGCTTCCTGTGGGCAGTCCCTCCCTCAGGCACCAGCCAGGCTAAATGGTCCAATCAGGAGGTATCAAGGCAGGTGGGCGACCCTGAAAGTGGACTTAAGAGAACAGAAGGAGTTTCTTGGGATCCTGTAGCCTCTGGAACTCTGACTCAGTATCTGGTTTTGGAAAGAAAAAAGAAGATTCCAGAAGCTGACCTTTGAAGAGAGAAAGAAATTGAAGAGCTTTCCCATGACTGGGAGGCTGCACCTGCCTCTGGTCCTGCTGCCACCACTGTCTAGAAAGAGCACTAAAGTCCCCAAGACTTGTGCCTACAAGATTTGTTCGCCTGACTGTCTGACACCCCCTCAGTGCTGTTCTTTCTGCTGCTGTCTGGTTCAGCAGTCAGTGCTATCCACCCCAACCTTCAGACAGTGGCTGTGGTCATTGGCATTATCTCAGTGACTCCTCCTGAGAGCACCCCCGGCTATTACTCTGAGCTGGACACTGGCCCTCTTTCTTGGGATGGAGAAATCCATAATCTTGGGTGAGCAGTCTTTTGTTTGGGACTTCTGGACACTGTGGACACTATTTAGGAAGAGCTACTTAGCCATTGGTGGCTGTAGTGACTTTTTATTGCTCCTGTTTGTTAAATGAACCCTATTGTTGTTGTTTCTTGAAACTGAGTGGTCTTTTAGTTGTGTGTGTGGGTGAAAACCCACAGACAGAGACCTGTCCTCTATTGAGTACTGTCCTTGGATGGCTGTAACTCTAGTCTAGGCCTGATTTACATTTCCTTTTGCAACTTTAGTTTTCTCTCATGAATTTGCGTATTTTGGAACCAGGACTAAATAACTCTAAGTTTTCCCTTCTTGCTGTCATTGCTTCCCCCCCCCCGCCCCACCACTAATTTATTTGATGCTTTTATCCATTTGTTTTTTATAAATAATTTTAATATTTACATGTAATTGATATGTAGCATTGGCCTCTAGTCTAAGTCTCTCTCCCTCTCTCTCTCTCTCACCCCCAAACTCCCTTCTACTGTCTACCACCTCCCTTTTTAACATCATTGTCAGCCTTTACTTTAAATTTTAGCTCATTACTTGAGAATGGTTATACTCTTTTCTGTGTCTTGAAGTAGTTCAAATAGCTTGAAAAATTATCTGTTCTTTGAAATCATCTCAAAGTGTTTACCAGCTTTCAAATGTATTTTACAGCTTTTAGTTTATTCAGTTTTTCTTTTTTTTTTTTTTGTTAAGCATAGGTTTATTATATTAAAAAGGCAAGACACAAGCTGGCAGAAAGGGTTGTTTATTTAGTTCTTTTACTTTTTTGGAGTCAATTATTTTGGTGTTTGTGTTTCTAACTTAATAGTGTTAGAAAATTATTTATTCTTTTATTAGTATAAAATTTAAAAGAATTATGCTAGGCATGGTGTTGGGGTAATGGAGAATTTACTTGGAATGGACATTTTCTGAGACAATGGAGATGTTCTATATTTTGCTTATGCTGATGGTTGTTGAATATAACAATTTGACAAAACTCATTGAAATTTGACCTTAAGATCAGCATGACTTATTATATCCAGACTACACATCTATAGAGTTAATTTCTTGGAAATATCCATATATAATTGTCTATTTGAAATGTGTCAGTAATATATAAAATGAAATTATATATATTTCAGTCTTACATTTGTGGTCATATTAAGTATTTTCACCTTAAATATTTCATTTAATTATTTTTTTTTACCTTTTCTGTTTTCAGGTTTTTGTGAATTGTATTTGTTTCCAGTTCTTATATATGTTATTTACTTTTCCAATTTTTTATTAACTAAAGTTTGAGTTTGCTTTTCAGTACTACTAGTTTACTTTCAAGTTAAAGAGAATGTTTTTGATTACTTTGGTTATCTATGTGAAGAATGAAGCAGAACTAGTTAATTCCCCAGGAAGAAAAAATGCATGTATAACTTCTGTGCTTCCCCATCATCACTTTTCTGATTTACTATACAACTTTTCAAGAGCAGGTACTCAGAAAGTTATATGAACAAGTGAAAAATAAGAAAGAGATAGATATGAATCAAAATGAATAAAAAACTTTAAGGTAACATCTGAAATTATAAATATGTGGAAGAAAATATAGGCAAAACACTGACATTAACCTCAGTGATATCTGTGAATTTTTCCCAACAAAACAAAAGAGAATAGAAACAATGTGAATGAATAAAACTGAAAAACTTGGGAACAGTGAAAGTAGTCATTAATTAAAATGAAAAGATACTCTCCTAAATGGGAGAAAAATCTATACACCATATATCTGACAAAGAACTCACATCAAGATTTACAAAAATCCCATGCAACTCAACAGAAAAACAACTCAATCAAAAAAATGGGTCAAAAAGCTAAACTGATACTTGTTCAAAACACAAACAGATGTAAAAAGTCACATGAAAAAAATATTCATTATCAATTCTTGAAACTGGGTACAAATGAACACAAAACTATGAGAAGAGAGGAACCGATATTTAAATCCGTCATTACTGGCTCATCCATCCACATGAATAATTGCAAGACAACGAGGTTTAGAAAGCAGCAACAATAAGATTTATTTAACAAATGAGGAAAAAATAAGAGTCACTGAATCCACAAGTGGTCAGTTATTTATCTCAATTATTCTCCATACTGAAAGTTCCAAACAAAGGTCATGTTTTCAAGATGGCATCTTCTTGTCATTCCAAATCTGAAACAAGTATTTCAAACAAACTCCAGTTTTCAGCAGGTTCAGTTCTACCTTATCTGGGAGGTATACAGATTCCAGTTTTCTAGAAGTTTTCTTCTTTTGTATTCAGAGATATTTCAGCAAGTTTAGCTCCTCATCTTTGGGAGGGTCACAGATTCTAATTTTCCAGCAAGTTATCATGCCATTGTCGGAGGTACACAAACTCCTCATTTTCCAGCAGACACAGATTCCAAGTTTTCAAACCAAAAGACTCATTTTGAGTCAATTTTCTCCTCAGCCCTGGGGTGGCCAAATCCCAGAGTGGCTGATCTCTGGGAGGGCCCTCTTTTGGGGCTGAACCCTAGTATTGTGATCTGGGCCAAAACCCAAAGTGACCCTCCTGGGGTTAAACCCATATAGCACTTTGTTCCTCTTGCTGCACTGCACAGCTTTTTATCCTTTTCTGAGTCTCTACCTTTAACACCTCTTTCTTGATTGCTCCCAAGACATGTCTTATATGGGTTATTTCTCCATACCAGTACCCTTCTCCAAGAGGTATTACCCATACCAGATCTTGCCTTCCAGTTTTATCTTTTAGCCACCCCAGTTACATTGTCATTTGGGAAACAAAAATCCAAACCATAACAAGATATTACCTCATTTCCCAGAGTATGGCCCATATCAGAAAGATCAGAAACAACAAATTCTGAAAAGGATGTGGTGAAAAAAGAACTCTTTTTTCACTATTAGTGACAATGTAGGTTGGTCCAGTCCTATATGGAAGTAATATGGAGTGGGTCCTGAAATGATTAAAATCTTTGTACTCTGTGACCTAGCAATTCCATTCCTAGGTATCTATACAAAGAGCACAAAAACTATAATTCAAAAGGAAACTTGTTCTCCCATTTGCAATCAAGTACTATTTGCAATATGGAAACAATCTAAGTACCCAAAACAGGTGAGTGGATCAAGATGTGATATATAAAAATAATGGAATACTATTCAGCTATGAAAGGTGTAAAACCATGCAATTTCTGGGAATATGAGTAAGGGATTTTGCTAAGTGAAACATTTCAAGAGAAAGAAAAATACTGGATGGTGTCACTTATTTGTAGAATACAGAAAAACTTGTTAAAAGAACAGTTATAGTCAAAGTTGAAAACAAACCCTAAATTGTTGATTACAAAACTAAGTAATTCAGAGTGAGATGGAAGGGTGAGAGGCAAAAGCAAGATAGGAAGGAAACACAATGGAATGAGATGGTGGATAATGGGTAATTTGTTGATGGATAGAGAATGCAAAAACTCAAATGGGGGGTGCCATACTCCAAAAATATGAACCACAATGTAAATCAACATCAGTTAAAAAAATTTAGAAAAAGATAGGTATGATTAGTTGGTTCTTTTCAAATACCAACAATATAAAATATATACTCATATGTGGGTCTTTCCTCAGTCAGATGGAAAACTCACTGAAACAATATCCACTATAATGTTAGGCATGCTGGGCTTTCTTTACGTGCTTATGGAGTCAATGAGAATTATAAAAGAAGAACCCATTTATTTAATTTGTAAGATATATAAAAATAAGAAATATTGATTGTCTTTCTCTTGAGTTATTCCTTGTTTTCTAGTATTAATGGCAACTGGAAACCTTTATCTAGTCTAATACTTGACAGTATTTCAGTTTTACAAAGTGTGCAAATCTGGGACAACTAGGAGAAAAAAATAGTTTTTGTTTCTAATGTAAAAGATAACCTTGGAGATGAAACTTTAGTAGATTAATTGTATGGACCTCCACTCCCTAGAAATGATAATTTGTAGTGTTATGAGTAATAGGGAGACCAATATTTTGAATTACTAGTGACTTGGATTGAACTGTTTTCTAGGATGTGGGTTTTGCAGTACTAAAAGTCTTAGACAAATCAGGAAAGTCCCAGAAATATATGAATAACCTGGTTATACAAATTGTAGAGCCGAACACACAGATTAGTAAACAGGTTATTATATAGCAATAAAGAAGGAAGACCCTAAATTAAGTGGAAAATTTTGAGACACAGTTTATAAGCTTTCCATAATGTAGTCACCAAAGCTGACAGAATTTGCACATTAAGTCATTAAAGAAAATAAATATTTTGATAAATGAGTTAACTCTACATCACTAGTGATATTTTCAGATTTTGAGGATAACGGTGCCCACACTGTCAGTTTGCCATAATGATCACCCATCATCACTCAGGTTTATGAGACTGGATTGGAACCTACAGATTCTGCTTGACTCTCATCAACTGTCATCAAAAATACCAAACATGTACCCAAAGTGCCAAGTCACTGGACCCATGTGGTTAGTTCATTTTGAAAATGGAACTGGACTTTCTACCAAAGACAAGAAAAACGTTGCAAACATAAAACAACAAAAATCTGTGGTGTGTTTGTAAAAACCAAGACTCTAACCCTGATCTAAACCAGACTGTTTTCCTCCTCTCTCCCTCCCATTTTCCCTTAATTAAGCTAACTGGAAAAGAAAGGCTTTCATCAGACCAAAACGGCAATCTTTCTACCCTAATCTCTAAGACAAAACAGAGAATCTGGTCTGGAATTGAATTTGAAATATTAAAGAAAAATAACTACCAGCTTAATGCCATCACTATCCCAAGTTTATTTTTCTTTCTTTTATGCCTGATGTCAAGAAGAAAATAATGTCATCTGCTGGAAATTTGAGCATGTTTGCATTTTGAGATAATTAGAATTAATGTTGGAGGACCAACCTAACACCAAACAATCTCTGTGCTTCCCATGTGTGTAAAACATTTTGTAATGACTTTCACTTAATCTGGGAGCCTGGCAGGCTGCCCCAAACCACCTAGGTTCAAGCGGCAGGGTTTCTTTTACAAAAAGAAAAATTTATATGCTGGAAGTTAGAAATTATAGAATCAGGAAAACAGTTTGAGCTCTGCTAATTGCTTTATCCCCTTAGAGTTTTCCTCCATCTTTGTTTCCATCTCGAATGCCAGTGTTTCTAGTGCACAGAGTGATGATTCTTCACCTCACAGCTCTTGTAAAGTCAAGCTTTCCAGAGGCAGGGGGTAGAAATGAATTTTCCTGAAGGAGCTGCAAACTCAGGGAACACAGTGCTGAGACAATGTCTGTGAGATTTATTCAGTGAGGAGGCCCAGGCACAATGGTCATTTGTTGTGGGACAGACAACAGTTGACAGGATGTTTGACTTTTCAAAGGACTGCTTTGCCAGTTGTACACACAATCAATGTGAATTGTGCATAAGAACTTTTGGCTTAAAGCCCTTTGATAGCCTCTTTACACCCAAAGGATAAATTCCAACCTCCAAGCTTCTTGGCTTGAAGCCCAAAGCTTTTTGTACAGTGGGTTATCTTTAGAACTCTGGCTTCATTTTCCTACTGCTTCTTCCACACAGCACAGTTCACAGGTATCAAATATCTTATAGTTTTCTGGGTGCACAGTGCTGCTCCACATAGATGCACTTCCCTCCATTTCAGCAACTCTTATTTACTAGCATGCATAATCTAGCACTTAGCATATAATAGATGCTCAGTACACTTGTTAAATGAGGGAGTGCAAAATTCACCATGTCTTCTGTCAGGATGCAATAAGGACTCCATTCTCTTTGCTGCCACAATTTCTACTTGTACTTTTAGCACAGTTCTTTACCATCAGGTGTGATTTTGCTTTTGGCGGGCTTGTGACAATATCAGGATATATTTTTGGTAGTCAGAGTTGCAGGGATGCTATCTACATCTACTGGGTGGAGGGTAGGGGTGTTGCTAAACATTTCATCTATGCATTACAAAGAGATACCGGGCTCAAAGTATCAAGAGTACTGAGGTTGAGGAACCCTATTTAGCAGAACTCAAACTTATTTTTTGGACTAGTCACCTTGTGGACATCTGTCTATTCCATAAAACTAGTGAGCTCCTTGATGTCAGAGAGTATACCTTAGTTACTTGTGTATCTCCAATGTCTGGCATTGAATAAGTGCTCAATGAGAGTTGAATAAGTTGAATGAAATTAATGAAAGAAGAAAGAAGGATACATTGGAGGAGTGCTAAGTAGTTTTCACTCTCTAAGGAGTTATAAAAAAGACTTGATTTATTCCTACATGTTACAAACTGAAACATTAGCTCAAAGACATCACACACTTTAAAGGATATGACATCTTTTCTCCTTTTTTTCACTCCAAAAGGAATTTCTTTCCCAATTGGCATAACCTTATCAGCAATATGATGTTGTAGAGTATCTTTGCTCTGGGAAAGGTAATTTCTACTTTAATGCATATTTCTTGGCGTTAAAAATCCACAATAAAGGTTGTTTTCTATTTCCATGCAAACTCTCCAAAGTATGGCTTCTTTGTAATTGGTATCAGCTACAGCATTTCAGAATGTGCCTTAAATAGGTCTCATTTGGGAGCTTTTTAGAAGTGCTATTTTGATACCTCCCCATGAATATTTGCTTGGACTTGAGCCATTTGTCAGGGAAATAATTTGGAAGCCCACCCACATGATCCCAGGATCTTTTTCTTCTTGTTGTTCATTTTAGACTAAAATTGGTCTAGCTTTGACTTTACCCACCCCTTTGACTAAATAGCTAGATTATGTTTAGAATAGGAACTCTAAGCAGAATGGTATAGTGATGGAGTCTGTGTTCCTCATACCCTTTAATGGGAAGCTCTTTGCACTGTAATTCTGTCATAGAAATTTGACTGTTTGGAGGCACTGTAAGCAAATTATGGTCATAAATAATGTTTTCCATAATAAAAATATGAAGGCTGTGATTTAATTTAAGGTTTGTTTTCCCAGGAGTGTCTTTCTAAGAGAGTAACCCTGCTTTGTTGATCATTTGAGGTGGGATTATCCTTACCAACCAAGTAAAAGCATACATAATTGTGTTTAGAGTCTCACAAATTTAAGTTCACTGAACATAGGCAAAATTTGCCCATCTTTCTTTGAGTGAATTCTACCTAACCACCTCCTTGAAATGTGAATTTATTATTTTGAAAACTGTGCATTTAATTCAATAATTTGTAAACTTTAATGTCTATCTTTCAGAATAAACTTTTGTTTTACTAAAATTAGACAATTATTTTATATTAAAATATTCAAATGATACATGGTGATTTGCATTATAGTCAAGAAGCTTTTATTGGAAATAAAGTACCTAGATACAAAACACCTATACATAAAACCTAGCAAGGAATGGTTAACACATATTACTTAGATGAGAAATGAGGAATTAAAAAACTGAGGAGACCAGCACGGATTAAAGTTTTCAGAACAGTTTCATCAAAGGAATAGAATGTATAAATATTTTTTCATACCCTCTTTCAGATTCTCGTGTTGCCTTGTTTCACAATTTTGGTATTGCCAGTAGGGTCTTTTCTTAGATTTGTTTATTTTCCTTTTTTTGACACCATCCAGTAACACACCATTGGGAGAAGAAGTGACTGTTGTTCATGGCTGAAGATCCAAAGAGGGTAGTGCAACCTTTACTGCAGCAAAGAATTCTGTAGATATCAGTTGAAAGTGAGAATGATCCATGGCGTCATTTTTTTATGTGCACTGGGAAGAAATGCTGATTGTGAAAAAAGAAAACAAGACATTAAAAGATGTGTTTCTCTCCAGATTGTCAAGAAATCTGTGCAGGTGTGTGCATCATCTGACTCTTTCCTTGTACTATGCCAGTGTTCATTTGCAGCCCCTCTGGGGTTATATAGATAATGAGAATTTGACCTGTATTTCTACTTAAAATAGCTTATTCCCATTGTCATTCCTAAAAAATGACTAAATTCAAAGTAATTTAAAAGCCACATTAAAAATAAAATCAAAATCCACAAGCCAATGCCTTTATTTCTTTTTTCATGGTCTACTTCACAACTTCTTTAAACTCTGGAATTTACTCCAGGCAAACTCTACAAATATTCTGTATTTAATTGCAGTTTGTAGTTTGAGATCATTATTTATGCTCATGAATTGCATTGAATTTACACATAAATTTTACTTGTCTAATTTGCTAATTACTGAGAAGGAGCAATGTGGCAGCCTCTTAATCTAGGAAAAACATCTCAAACGCTTTTGCACACGTTTTACATTTGGCATAACCTAAAACACATTTCCCCACAAAGTTTTTTCCCTTAACTCTTAAGCCCCTGAGTATTTCAATGGAAACACAATACTTTTTATCTGGATTCATTTACACTCTCATTTACTCATCAGCATGGTGTTTTGTAAGAGATATTTAATATTCTCCAAGAGCCCTTTTTTCTTTTGCACATTTCAGTTTTTCCTGTAGGAAACACTATGTTCCAAGCCATAAATTGATTCTGAATCCAGAAAACAGGAGTTGGGGGAAGCCATAAATTCCAAATGAGTTCCAAGTGGTACTGATCTTAACTGCCCATTATCCAAATAATGTGGTTACCGAAATGAGAACTCAGTACCCTGGATGAAGACTTTGAATCAGCATTAACTTTGAATCAGTGCACATGTTTAGGAAACAGTAACTTGTATTCTCATTCTTACTTTGTTGATTCTAGGACAGCTTCTATTTCAGGAAGCAGGTGTCACAACTGCTGAGTCTTATCTGGGATTAATAAGCTTTCCATAGTGACTTTCTCTGTTACTGAAAGTAAAGGGCCAACACCATGAGTAAGATACTTCTCACAGTGGCTGGCAAATGTTCCCATCCATGACCACTGGGCAATAAATACCGTGACCTAACCCTTCCTCCAACTGATTCAGGATTATAGCAAGCCCAGTTGCAATATTCCTTTCACTGGAAACCAGTTCTAGAGAACAATTTTAAAATTACACTTACTGGAGGAATACCAGGATTTTCTTTGGAATTTAAGGACAAATTGAAAACCTAGCTCCTTAAGACATATGGTCAAAGGAATAGTGCAAGGAGGTTTCAAGGAGACTAGTGACTAGAAAAATCAGACAAATATTGGAACACAAATATGAGTGAGCAGATACTCAGGTGCTGACTAAAATATTATTACTATTTAAAACTATAACCCCCCCCCAATTCCCCAATTCTTACATGATTTGTCCCCCACTTCTTTTCTTCAGCATGGAAACTGACTTCCTTATTTTCTTTGGTTTTAAAAATTGTTTTATTCTAATCATTTACTACAATCTATAGAAAGATATATTATTATAAACTTTTGATTCCACATTAAAAAATATTGTTTTGTGTACATAAACTATTCATGACTTTGCTGAAATTTTAAGTTCCTAAATGAAGAAGTGATTTCTATAACTGACTTACCATAAGGGACAAACCTGTGTGTTGCAAACCTGTGGAGAGAGGAGAGATGGAAAGTTATGGAGTCATACACCTTTGAAACAGGCAAAACACATAAACTAGTTAGCATACTATGTACAGACCAAATCCCTGATAAGGAAAATTATAAAGCAAATGCTCTGGACTACATTATTTCTGTTTATATCCATGAAACTAATACTTATCTCAAGAAGCTTGCTGAGAGTAGACAGACTACTGATTTCCAATCTGGAACCTAAGAAAGGAGGAATATATTTTTGGGTTTTTTTGATAGATGCCACAAATACAAATAAATTATCCTACTGTACATGCATGTTTATGAGAATGACTAAACTTTTACAGATCTCTCCCCACCCTACTTATATAGTATCTTCAGAAACAGATCTCAATAATTATTGAATCCAGCAAAGGGAAAAGAATAAAGTAACAGCACCAGTTGTGGAAAAAGTAAAAATAGTTCAACGTTCTAAGTTATAGCTACAGATATTTAAAAAATATAGAAGCATTTAAAGTACTAAAAGGAACAGACAAAAAAATATAACAAATGGCGCTAGAAACCTTAAGGGTACATGATAGAAAAAGAAGAAAGGAACTTTCCAGAAACCAATCACAAAGGTATGGAAAATTATATTGCTCAATGAGATTGAGAGTTCAAAATATTTATAGTAAAGAAATCAAAGATGCAGAAGAAAACTTACATAAGCTTTTTTTTTACATAGTCAGAGTAATACTGGAGAACTCAGAAAAGCTAACAAATCTTAAAAAAATAGATTAATGAGCTCAGAAGTATAATGATAACCAGATGATAGAAATTGTAGCTTCAAAAGGGAAAATAGCTGAGATCAGATGTAAAGAACTCAACAGAGAGATAAAGAGTTTTATCTCTCTTTAAGAGAAAGTGGTGGAAGCAGCATAGGAAAAATAGAGGGTCAAATTAGTGACTTGGGAGATAGCAGTGCAAAAAAGAATACATGTGGAAGTAGAGTATTAAAATGTGAAAAAAAAAGTAATGAAGAAGCACTGTGAGAATTATTCATCCTATTAGGAAAATGGGCATATTAGAAGGGAGAGAGAGACAGAGAGATACTTATCAGAAATTATAGTATAAAACTTCCCAAACATAGAAACAGAATGAAATATAAAAGTTCATGCATTTTACAGAAACCTAATTATTAAATGCAATGAGACCTACACCAAGACACATAGTAGTGAAACTTAAAAGTTTAAGTCAAAAAAATATATTGACTGTGACTGACCAGGGAATAAAAATAGATAACTGGCAAACCTCATCTGATTATAGTCAGAATTCAAATATTTAGCTTTCAATCAAAACAATTCTTAAAATAATTATTTAGTCCATTTAATCCCCCAAATGCATGCACATGAAGTTACCACATAATTAGTCAAAAATTAGTTATAATTTATATTTTATAACATTTAATGAACTCTATCAAAAACTGCTTATAGAAAAATCAATAATGTGTGTTATATTGCTTAGATCCATGTTTTTCGTATATTGTGATTTTTCTGTTGGAATTTCTAGGTGGTTAGAGATGATGAAGATTCAGAGTCAAGATTTGTAATGAGTGAATGGAAAAACTAAAAAACATAAAAATCTAAGAAACATAAGGCAAAACCAGTGAGTTTATATATTCACATTTTTGTGCACAATGATTTTTCAACTTTCCAAGTAAAATTTCCTCCTTACAGCCTCAGATCTTGTAAATTAAAAGGTTGCAACATTTTAAAGGCACATTCTCCAGACTGCGATTTATTGACATACCTGCCATATGTTCATTTTTGAGAATCATTATGTTCATGTTCTTGAGGTTGAAAAATCTTTGCAGAGTGGAGAGTCACTAAGTATTCTTTCTCTTTTTCCTCTGATTTTGTTAGCTCAAGTGAAAAACCTGTAAACACAGCTTGCTTTCATTATTTGCCAAACACATGGGTCCATGGTTTTCCTCCCAGGAGAGGGGATCTTATGGGCAGTCCAAGGAAATAACTTTATTCACAAGAAAAAAGAAATAAACTTCAACTAATATATTCTCCTTAGGTGTATATGTGTTAAAAATATTAAACATCTAGGAAGGCAATATTAGAAGGAAGTAAGCATCAAGTGTAAAAGTATGTGTTATTGGTAGAGGTCATTGGGGCAGTATATTTAATCAATTCTCAGTATGGTGCCACATAGTCACACAAATTAATATAGGTCTGAAAGAAATCAGGTTGTGGTCAAATAAGGTTTGAATTTAAAATGTTATATATTTTTTCACAAATTACTACTTTTTACATAGAAGTTTGAGAAAGATGCTACAGTTTGAAAATGAGTACTATCATTAAACAGTAATGTGAAAGTGTCTCTAAATATATAACAATATGATGCTACTACTTTACTAATCAAAGAGTGGAGAACTAGAGAATGAAGTTTCTCAACTGGCATAATTTTTACAAGTAAGATTTCAGAATAGAACTGGATTTTATGATTTTTATTAGCGATTTCCAGTTTTGGGGGGAACTGGATTTTATGATTTTTATTAGTGATTTCCAGTTTTGGGGGGATGAAAGAGTGAGTTTTGACTTCAGGAATTAATTAAAAAATAATTTACAATTCACCTTAAGAGAGGCTGTCTGTGTATTCTCTGTGTATTGAATTCATGGGGGCTCTGAAAAAGAAAAAGAGAATTTCCCCCCCTAAATAATGTGACTCAAATAATAATTAATCTGGTTTCATCTCTGTAGAAAGTGTCAATTTACATGATATTTTCTTTAAAGTGTTATAAATGCAATTTAAAAAAATAATTTTATACTTATTTCCATTTGAAACAAAGAATAAATTCTTGCATGATTAACCTTGGTAAAAGAAACCACTTATTTAATCTCTCAGTTTCAGGAAAATAATTCCTACTTTTCATGAGTAGTATGGAAGTTCAATGTAATATATGTACCAGTAATTATTTCATGATGGCTGGTTTCTTTGAGAAAAGTTGAAATTCTTCTAGTCTCTATGACTCAGCTACTTTAAATATTTTTTTTTTGAGACTAGGTCTCATTATTTTTGCCTGTGGAACTGCAGATTCATGTTGCCTGGGGTACCACAGACTCAAGCAATCCCCATCCTCAGCTTCCCAGGCAGCTGGGATTAGAGTCATGTGCCACCATGCCCAGCTCTATTTTTTTGGAACTAGGTCTTGACTCGTGCCCCTGGCCGGACTTGAACTGTGATCCCTGGCCCCGGCCATTTCTTCTAAGGCTGCCGCTTTCAGGCATGCACCACTATGCCTGGCCTAATTCAAATACTTTTTAGTAAAAAAACTCAAACAAACCATGAATTTATAGATACACAAAGAGTGAATGGATTAGAGTGGATTCTTCAACAGTGGTTGAGAATATGAACTCAATATTTTTAATTTTCTTTGAATTTGTCAAAATGAGCACATGCCTATAGACTTCTGGACATTTTTGTGTCAACCCTCTATGACATTAGCTTTTATTTTATTGGATAACAAAAAAAATTCACTTCTCTGAACTTTATTTCTTTCAAATATGAATTGTGTTGGGTTGTGTTATTTTCCTTGAATTCACATCTACTTAGAATTTGTGAATGTGACCATTTTTGGGATTACTAATCTCAGATGTAGTCAAGTTTATGAAGTTGCATTATATTGGTGTGGACCCTAAATCTCATAAGACCATTGTTTTTGCTAGGAGAAAAAGACAGAGACACAGAGGCTGCAAAAAGGAATATGAACAAAATAGGTTTGTAAAAGTTTGGAATTACATTGCCAAAACCAAGAAATGAATACCAAGAATTATCAGCAACCACCAGAAAAGACAGGATTTCCCCATACAGTCTTCAGAGAAAACATGAGACTACCAATTCCTTGACTTTAGACTACTAGTCTCCAGAACTGTGAGAGGATACATTTCTGATTTCCTTAGACATCTAGTTTGTAGTAATTTTTTGTGACAGGAAACAAGCACACATACTCATATATAGGTCATGGGCATTTGTCGATGATTTTGTTGACTGTCCTCTCCGCTGTACCAGTTAGACTGTAATTCCCTAGTAACCTTCATTTTGGCATAAATATAGATGGATTTCTGTTATCTATACCATTCCTGTAACTTCATTTAAGAAATGTTGAAAGCATATATAACAATGAAGTCACCTTTCCAAAAAACTGAGACTTATTTCTGCACTGAAAATTACTTATGCTCTCTGAGATGTTAAGATTTTAGCCCCAATGAAACTGATACCTGCAAAATAAAGAAGGCTGTGGAGAAATAGCTTTAGCAAGCAATTTATTTCTGTAAATTTCAGGCAAGAAAATATTTGTTATGATTTGACTTTGTGTATATTAAAGTAAGTTTTAGGGCTTGGAGCTTCCCTTTCTGAGCTTTCTTTTTAATTCATACTACAGTATTCATACATAAGACATGTTGTGAGAAATAGTATCTTTTCAGTGGAATATTTTGCTCCCACAAGATTTCTCAATGTCAGACTAAGTACATATGTTCAGACTTAGGTAAGTGTCTGATTTCATTCATATATGATAAGTAATGAATAGTGCATTAAAATATAAACAAATCCCCTTAGAATTTATGGAAAGTAAAAAAGAATGTGAATGCTAACAAGCATATTTTATTTTGCTCTTTCATTGTAGTTTTTACTCCATCGATAGATCATTAAAATAATCTTAAATTGAGCATCTGCGTCTTTCTTCATTCAAACTACCCTTTCAGCAAAAAACCTGCATGTAACCCTGACCTAGAATGGAAGATACAAAACTGAAGAAGGCAAGACTTATCTCAAAAGTTCATATTTAGTAAGGGAAATACACACATATCTGCCTGCACACAGTTCTAGGACACAATGTAAATAAAATAAGGATAAAAAATAAAAAAGAGCAATTATTTTTTCTTGAGATAAATTAATTTTCAGGGACAAATGCAAGAATATTTGAGTTGGTGTTTAAGAAGTGAGATGATGTGAGAGAGTGGAAGACAGATATAAGAAGTGAGAGGAAAGGACTTAAGATAGAGAGACAGAAAATACAACTATCTTAAATCCATATCCTGTGTAGAAGCATAGTGTTCAGACAACATGACTGTATTTGAAGCATATATCTAACCATGTGACAGGTACCTCTAACCACCATAACCTTCCTGCTTATGAAACATTTTTTTTTTTTTTTGACTCTTCACCCATTGTTTCCACAGCAAAGTTTTACACTTTCACTGGAACTTAAGACCTCCTATTACTAAGCATATCTCAGTTTCACTTGGTACTTCCTACAACCTCCTCAGCTTCATCTGCATTGTCTTTATGTATGTGTCCAGACTTTCCAAATTCTACTTCTCCCAATCTTCTCATCTCCTTTGCCAATATTTCAAAATGCAGGGCAGCATCACATCTTTCAGAAATCTTTCTTCTTTCCCTCAGAGGTGTTCTACAGATTTCCAAGTTCCCAGAGCACTTCATCTATTCCTCTTTCATGATGCATGCTATGCACTGCATTACATTGTCCCAAATTTGCTACCCTTACAACCATGTCTATCTGTGCAGTCCTGCCTTGGTATTCCATTGACATCAGATGACTGGTGACTATCTCAGGTCCATGGGATATTAGGGAATCATGTGCAGAAGCTTTATTATACTTTCAGTTGCTGCCGAGGGCTAATATGTTCCAGAAGTATTTGATCCTCGTCTTGACTTCAGAAATATTGCCAGCATGTCAATGAAAGATTTTTCTGGACAAGAATTGGTGAGAGATTATGACTATATTATGACTATATATGCCAAAAGTGTATGTTGTCATAAAATGACTTATAAAACAGATTCCATATGATTAGTGCTATTATGTATGCCTTTTATTTTCACATATATTATGAGCTTCTATCACAGTACAGGGTATCTTGCTACATTACAAATGAGTGGGTGATCATAGCATTTATGTACTGCTGTGAGAATGTCCATCGAAGCAGGCAGATTGTGATGAAGAGAATGGAAAAATCTCATATTCTAACTCTTGATGAGCATTCTAACTTTTCTCTCCTTGTTGAACAAAATCATAAATTAGCCAATAAAAATTTAATTTTTATTGAGATTTAGCTAACATTTTCAAGACAGGGACCAGAATTAGTTTTGAGAGGATAGACAGAAAAAAATGTAATAAAAAGTCAGTTTAATAGACTGATATTTCATAATGAAAGTACATTACGATCATAACTTGATATAGTTACATATAGATATAGTAAGAGTTCTGTGAAGTAGTCTAGTCTCTGGGTCCCTTCATATATATATAAATAGGCATAGATGATAGCTAGATATAGATAAATAGATAGATTGATTGATTGATAGATTCACTTCTTAGAACAGTGATATGGTCCAGTACTTCTTTAGCTCTAAAATGCTTGCTGCAATGCAAATTTTCACAGAAAAGGTAGTGGAGAGGCACTAGGATAGCACGTTTCTAGCAAGTTCTCAGACATTGGTGATAGTCCTCAGATCACCTTTGGAATAGTAAAATAGCAAAGTCTTTGAAACTAGATCATTCCTGGGTCACTGTCACTACCATTCAGATATTTTAGAAAAGAGAAAAGTTAGTAAACTTGATTCCAAATTCTGCTAAAGGGCATGGACAAAACCTCCCTTCATACCACTGGGAAAGCTGTATGCCCCTGCACTTTTTTCAAAGTCAGGAAAGAAGCAAGTGATTCATAAAACATGGCATGGCCAAGAAGTTAGAAGTACAAGAAGTACAAGACTGAAGATAGTGTCTTAAATTCAGATTTTACTTTCAAATATAAAGAGTAGGTGACCTTGAGAAGCTTTTTGACTTTGCCAAGTCTCCACTTTCTAGTTTTCACAAAGAGAAATATCAGTATTTAGGTTACTGGGGGAGCAGGAGTTCTACAGCTTAACAGTAGGATCAAGATGCTAAAATAAGATACTTTCTATCTCATTTTCAACTGGTTGTAGACAGAGGGATAATATATATAATGTGTATATATTGTGAATTTTAGAGTGATTCCACTTGCAAAACCTAGAAAGTGTTTGCAAATAGTTATCTGAGTTTTCATTCCCTTCACAGGTTTTAATTAAAGCAAGAATAGAGATCAAAGAAGAATTTGATACCATAAAATTAAAAACATTCTTTATAAAGAGCCAGAGTTATGACTATTTCTTTAAAGGGGATATAAGAAGTTGAAATGAATTGCTGCCTCCTCCATCATCAGGTCACAGAAGGGATTTTATGGAAAGATTTGAACTTTCAATGTGTTCCTATATATGAGAAACACAGAGGACTTGAATTTGATAACAGAATATTAAGTCTCCGGTTGCAGGATGTTGACTTGCAATAAAATTAGTCTGTATTACCAAAACTTGTTGGGTCAAGGGATATTTGCTCATTCAAATGAAACAGAGACAAACAAGACAGACAGGCAGACAGATAGGCGCATGCACACACACACACACACACACACACACACACACACACACACACTTAAAGACAGAGAGAATAAGGCCTGGTATGGTAATCTAGGGTATGGCCCATAGTGGAGTGAAGAACTCCAATTAGTACCTGAAGGTTAACACAAGACTCTACAGGGATTTGCCATTGGAAAGAGCAGGATCTTTCAGAATCAAGGTAGTACTTAAGCAAAGTCTTTGGTGATGGAAGCTCTGGAGAACAAGGAAAGTATCAAAAAGGTAAGAAACAAGTCTTACTCATCTGCCAGGCTCAAGGGTGCAAATTCAGTCCTTATCACTTTATTTACAAGACCTCCCATTTCCTGTTTCCATTTTTTCCTCTACTTTTACTGACTTGTTTAGAAAACATCTAGCAAATGCTAGGACAATGGGAGGGGAAATAGCAGTAAGATAAAGAAAGAAAAAACTGCCACTATGCTTATTTGCTTGTTGCAGCTATCAAGATGAGGGAGGAGAGCTATTACATGGA
Organism: Uropsilus gracilis; assembly: GCA_004024945.1. Classification (NCBI taxonomy): domain Eukaryota; kingdom Metazoa; phylum Chordata; class Mammalia; order Eulipotyphla; family Talpidae; genus Uropsilus; species Uropsilus gracilis. Next base: position 85,205 of record PVHY01000102.1, on the reverse strand, counting down.
ATATTTGGTGTTTTGATTAAAACTTGATGTGGCAATATGATTTCAGAATAAAGGCTTTAAGAGTTATAATTCAAGATTCATTAGATGTTTATTATCTAAAGGGAAGCAAAAAAAAATTCTTGAGCTTATTAAAATTTCCATGTGGGGAATATGTTGACTAATCTTTTAAGGTAACTTGAATGATATCATGAGAGATAAATAACTACAAAATTAAGTTGCATCTTGAATACATCACAGTAATGCATTTTCATATATCTGCCAAATTTATCTGGAAACACTGGTGAAAGTAGCAAATTGTTCCTTGTGGCGAGAACCAACCTGGAGGAGGAAGTAGATAGCTCAAAAACCTGCTGAAGAGGGGGCTTCATTCACCTTGATGCCCCCTGGAAGCAAATGTCTTGAGGGACGGGGGAATTTGGATTTATGGAGTTTGGACATAGGAACCAAAAAACAGAATGCTTTCACCCAGAGAAAGAGGCTGGAGAGCAGCAGTGGTATTCTTATTACCACTGTAAATTTTATCTAAGTTTCCACACTGTCTTGGTCACCTTCCCTAAACCCATGACAGAAAGGATTGATGAAGAAAACCTTTCTAAAATTTTAGAGAAAAAGCAAAAATGCATTACCGTCTGAATTCCAAATGGATGATACCATTTCACTAGTAGTTTTAATAGCTGGTTCAGGTTAAAGCATGGCAAGAGGCATTGCTTTCTGAGTTAACTGGACAATCACACAAATTCCTTTTCCTTTATCTTACCTATAGGACAATGATTTCTTCCAGCCCCTCCTTCCTTGTTGCTCAGTGCTGCTCAACTGCAGAATGCTGCTTGATCCAGATATCTTTCTTAGAATGATGTTATTTTTTGGCTCAAGTCTTCCCAGATACCCTTTTCTTCTTACTTAGATTAGGAAGAAAGAAGTAGGAGTTTTACAGGGCCAAAAAGTGTAGAAGGCTGGTTATGTATTTTATATAAAAGAGGCAATGTAAAAGATGAAACAGAACTTCAGATTCTATCACTCTCTTTCTGACTATGGAAAGGGACTATAGAATCTTATTTAATTAAGTATGTGGTGATGGCTTATCCATTGCATCAGTGAATCACAGAACTGGCATGCACAAATTGACTCCCTTCTAAAGCATACTATGGTATGCTTTAATCCCATGATTTGGGATTAAAAAACACTCTTGTTTGAATTCCAGTTCACACAGATGCTAGATTTTGTATGTTCATGCACAAAGCCATTTATTACTACAATGTATTTTTCTAAATTATCTGCTATGTACGGAGTGGGGGAGAAGCGTTGCTCTGGGTTGACCAGTCCTGCCTGTCCTTAAACTAGTCTTAGCCTAGTGAGGGAGATGGAGGTTGCAATATGCAAATAGAGTATGACAGGTATAACACAAATATGTAAACATATGGGAGTCTTCCCTTTCCCTACACAAGGAAGAGACAAGCTCTACTGAGGCAGAAGTAGGGAATAAACAGGTATTCACTGACATTGGACGGAATAGGGGATGTGAAGTGTGTTAATTCATAAAGGATTGAAAAGACAGGTGCATTTGAAAAAAAATGTAATTTTTGAATTTATATATAAATTTCACATCATTGTAATCCCAGGGATTTACCTCCCCCCCTCCATCCCGCCCCCCCTTTCCCTCCTGCTTAAAGTTGCGTGCTTCAGTTTGGTGCTTAGCTTGTTTTGACTTTTCCTCAAGGCTTTTGTTTATTTTTTCACTATATCCCATATATTAGTGAAACCATTTGGCTTCTGTCTTTTTCTTTTTGACTTTGTCTTGCTTTTCTTGTTTCTGTTAATATGATTTCTTCTAAGTACATCCATGTTATCATAAAATCATTGAATTTGTCATTTTTAATTGATGAGTAATATCCCATAGTGTATATATACCACATTTTTTTTTCATCCAGTCATCTGTTTTGGGGCTTTTAGGTTGCTTCCATGTCCTTGCAATTATAAATTGTGCTGCAGTAAACTTCCGAGGACATGTGTCCCTTTGTACCCACATTGAGGTCTCTTTTGGGTAGATTCCCAAGAGAGCAATGGCTGGGTCAAATGGTAGTTCCATTTTCATTAATTTGGGGGGTCCTCCACACAGCTTTCCATAGTAGTTGGATTAGTTTACATTCCCACCAGCAGTGTAAGAGTGTTCCTTTCTCTCCACATTCTCGCTAGCAATTCTTGTTGCCCGTTTTTTGGATGTGGGCCATTCTTACTGGTGAAAGGTGGTATCTCATTGTGGTTTTGATTTGCATATCCCTTATTGTTAGTGACGTTGAGCAATATTTTTTGTGCCTGTTAGCCATTTGTATTTCCTCTTTGGAGAAGTGTCTTTTTAGTTCTCCCCATTTAAAAAAATAATTTTATTAATGCTTTAGATTTTACAGTATAGGCAAATGATTATTTGAATGCCTCTTCCCCACCCACCATTGACGACCCCCTCTGTTCACTCCGGCCCCTCCTTTTGTTTTCTGGTCTATGTTAAGTCCTGTGGTCTCTTTGTTTTCTATGGCAATGTCCTTTTCTTTGGTGAGGTACTGTGATCCTAGAATATAGCAAACCTTGTTGGGAGATGTTCAGTCTTATCTCTGTACTGGGTAGCCGTTCATTCTCCTTTGGAGTCTATTGTTGTTTTCTCTTGTTCACAGTCTTCAATCAATTCCATTCATTGTAGAAGATACTCATTATGGAGGGCATCTGTCGAAAAACTTTGCAGATTGTTTCCTTTCCTTCAGATTGTACCATTGTGTGGACCTGCAGCCCCATCTCTGTGACCTTCCTCTCCCATGGAATGGGGAGGGGTATCTTGCTTTCTTGAGTTGTGTATCCATCCTTGGCTTTTGACATGTCCACTCATTGTGTGGTCTTAGGTGTGATTCTGTGATAGGTGATGTCCATGATCATTTCTCCAGTCCATTATACCTTGTCTTTATCACAGTTCCTTCTGTATTTGAGCGCAATATTTTGCTCTGGTCTCTCATCAATTCTATTGGTCCAATGGATTATTAGTTCTCTTCTCTTTCCTTCTGAGGAGTAATAATTGGGGTGAGAGTGAAAGAGGTGGATGCGCCCGTTCCCCCCCCCCCCCCCCCCCCGGCCAGTGGTGGTTGAACGTGCGAAGGACTGCAGCAACAGACAGCCGAAGCGGGGCAGCTGCCAGCAGGCCCGGAGCCCCATCCGTGTTCCGGCTGCCCACACCTCCACGCCCCTCCCATCCCAGCGCCCACCTGGGAGGGTGCCACCCTTTGCTCACCCCACAAAGCGGAGGCTTGGCTGAGCGCGGGAAGGTCGGGCTGCGATTGCCAGCCGAAGCGGGCAGCTATGGGTAGGCAGGGAGTCCTATCCTTCTCCCCATTTTTTGATTGGGTTTTTTGTTTTGTTTTTGTTTAGTTGTGTACAAGTTCCTTGTGGATCTGTTTATTAAAACCTTACCACTCACGTGGAGGGCAAAATTGTAATTTTTATCTCTATTAGCACAGTGTGAAAACAGGAGATGTGGTAGTTGAGTTTGGAATAAGAGAATGGGGTAAATTTATGTGACAATAAATGCCATGATATAAACCAATATATAATCCATGATTAAGTGCTAATATTCTAGTCTAAATTCAGTAAGAACCACTAAAATAGTCATTACACTAAAAGATCAAGATCATATTTAAATTTTAGAAATATTTTTCTGAAAGAAGTATTGAAGGGGGAGATTGAAGACAAAAAAAGACAGGTAATTATTATTATTATAATAATATTATTATTGTAATAATTCAGATGTCTGAATATTTACTTGAGATGTGGACCTGGAGACAAGTATTTGAGTGTTGTACTTTATTTGTGAAACTAGAGTTATACTAATTAACCTGAGAAGTGGCAGAAAGAAAGAACACCAATAAATAAATAAAATTGAGGTTGAATAGCATCTGTAATAATTATTCCTTTCCAGGTACCAGGATTGGGGTTAGTTATCACCATTTCTCATTGGTTGGGAAACTCTCTGAAGGGTATTGTTCCCTAAAAACATTCAGAGAAGGCCTCTGAGGAAGTAGAGGTATTTAAACAAAGAACTCTGCATGTTTGAAGTCAAAAGCCATTGATGTGCTTAGAAATGAAAGTTGCTATGGCAGGAGGCTAATGGTGTCCACAATAGAAAGTAATTTAATAGAATGAATAAAAATTGCATATGGAGGATAAGGTGAAACAATTTCAAACTGTCCCATAGGAGTAAACAGAAAAAAAAATTATTATGTCCTGATTAAGAGTAAGGAGTATTAAGAGACCAAAAAGAATAAAAACAATGAATTTGGAATTTTCTGAGATTTTGGAAATGCATTGTCATTTTTAACTTCTGGTCTTCAAATATCAGTAAACCTGCATTACAGTGTTGGTGTAAGGGGTAAACAAATGATTTATAATGGATTTGATAAAATTAAAGTTCAATAATAAGTACTATGTGAGGCGAGATGATTTTGCATAATATTTTATGTGCATTATCTAATTTAACCCACAGAAATTTATGAGAATATTTTCCACAGTGCATAGCGTCAAATTTCCATTTCACATATGAGAAAAACAAAAACAGAGTAAGTACTAGTGTTTAAGAGGTTATTGTGACTACCTACTGCATTTTTCAAGAACAATAATAGAAATTTTAATTATGTTACCTTTCCCATCCATATATCAGTATACATACCCATCCGTTCATCCATTGAACTATTCATCCTTTCACATATCTATCCAGTCATACAATTAGTCAGTCAACCAACCATCTATTATGTATCAAGCATGTACTGAGTACCAAACATATTTTGATATCTGGAAATTTACTTCATTGACCTTCTCTCCCATAGAACACTATAGTACAAAACTCTATTCTCTATGTAAAATTCCATTGAATATATAAAGACATACTTTATATATGTATACTTGCTATCAAGTATCTCATCCAGAAAGTCTACTTAAAGAAAGCTGATTGTAAAATATTTACTGGGCTTGATAATACAAGTATACATTCCCATGTTGATTTTAGCATTTATTTACAATAGAAAAACTGTAGGCATTACTTAGGTAGACAAAATCAGGTGAATGGATCAGAAAGATGTGGTATGTATGCACAAGGATATACAGTTGTTTAAAAGGATAAATTCTTGCCATTTGGGATAATGTGAGAGGAACTGGAAGGTATTATGTTAAGTGAAATAAGTCAGAAGGAAAAAGACTAAAATCAAATGCTGTCATCACCTATAGGTGGAAGGTAGAGAAACAAAACAAAAAGTCAGATAAAGCCAAAGTAATCACAACCATTAGAAATTTGATAGTAGAGCTTAGTCTACCAGTAGGGGAGAGGGAAGGGTAAGAACAAAGTGGACTATATTGATACAGTAAGGGTTTTTTGGTAGTGAATGTATTGTGGCAATAACACTTAAAGAGGGAGAACTTATGCCTCTGAAATGCAAACAACATTGTAAACCAATGTTACCCCCCAAAATAAAAATACTGGATATAAGACCACAAGCACAGGGAACAAAATCAGATTAATTGTATTTCATCATAATTAAATATTTTGTGCACCCAGGGACTCAATTTAATGAAAAGGCAACTCACAGACGTGAGAAGATATTTGTATATTTTATATTTCATAAAGGATTGGTATCTAAGCTCAGCAACAAAAACAAACAAACACTCAGCAACAAAAACAAATCAACTGATTAAAAATGGGTAAAGTCAGACTTCCAATTTACAATCTGGCATGTTTGGAAGTTTATAATCTGCCCCAACAATAAGTAAAAATCTAAACAAACTAAAATGTCAGTTTTTCATAAATCCACTAAGGAGATGAACTCACAAGGAAAACTGTTGTAAACTGGACAGACAGGCAAAAGCAGAGAACAACAATAAACTGGAGCATCATCTCACAAGTAGAACTTTCTGTTAGAACCAGAACAGAGAAGGACAATCCAAATTCTAACAGACCAAGTGCTGGAAGTTTCAGTGTCAACAAGTCTGGGAGCTGAAACTGCTGGGATGGAGTCTCTCCACTCTTCTGATAATTTTACTTCCTGGAACTCTGCCAAGTTCTCACAGTGACTATCGAAGGAAAATTCTCTTCAGTCTCTAGCAGGAGGAAGGAAAATATGAAATATTTGAAATATGCTAGAGCATTCTATTCTTCCTAACAATTCCATCCTCAAAAATTGTATGTTTTACCAAATTCATAACCATTGGCATTTTGTCAACATCTAGTTAGTTTGGGGGAATGGAATGGGTAGTATCTAATTTAAGCTCCCTTTAGTCATCTGTCAGAGAAGGCAGGGAAAATGGAGACCTTTCTGTGAAGTTCCATGCACACAATCTCACTAAGCATGAGATCTAATCATAAGACTAAACATTCATTCTATTCTGCACTTTACCACAACGTTGCTAAAAAGTCTACAGATCTAGGTTCCTTCTAATTAGTGCAACATATCTTGCTTTAAATCAAGAATGGTAAGACACACTTTTGAAATGTTTGAAAATACAGAGCAAACATCAGAACCAAACTCAAATTTAGTAGGGGTGTTGCAATAATCAGATAATGAATTTAAAACAATTGTGATCAATATGCTATAGCTTTGTGTGGAAAAAATTAACCAAGATACCAATACAGATGGGTAGTGTAAACAAAAGGTAGAAATTCTAAAAAAGAATTTTAAAAAATGCTATAGACAAAAAATACTATAATAAATGAAGAATATCTTTGATAAACTCACATGTAAACTGGAACCAACTAAGGGAATATGCTCTGAGCTTTAGGACATACCATTATAAATTTCCAAAACTGAAAAATGAAGAGAATAAAACCTCTTCCCAGCATCCCAAGAACTTAAGAGCAATAAAAAACAAAGTTGTAACACAAGCTTAATGGAATTAGTAGGAAAAGACAGAAAGAATAGAAGCAATGCATGAAATAATATTGACTCAGAATTTTCAAATGAATGTGATAATGCTATGGAATAAAATGTCTGTCTCCATGAATTCATATACTGATGCACTGATTCCCAATACATTTGAATATAGTATCCATTAGGAAGTTACAAGTTTAAGTTAGTTAAAAAATGTGGGAACATTGTCGGACAGTGTATCCTTGCAAGATAAGGAAGAGGCACTAGAGGTTCTATTTTTCTCTTCTCTATTTGTTGAGAAGAGACCAGATGAAGATACAGAGTAAAGACAGCTATATACAGACAAGGAAGAGCAATATCACCAAAAATCTAACCCATGGCTGCCTGATCTTTGATTTTGAGTTTTCAAAATCTTGAGAAATTTGTTGTTTAAGTCACCCAGTTTGTTTGTGGCAGCTGGAGTAAACTAATAGACACCAAACCACAGATCCTGAAAACTCAGAGAACATCAAGTAGGGTAAATGTTAAAACAAAACACACTGAAAAACAAATATATCATATAAAACCTACAGAAAATTAAAGATAAAGAAAATTTCTTAAAATAAACTTGAAGTGAGGGAAAAATCAATTTCCTTATAAGACCTTGTGACTTTCCATGAGATCCTGCCAGTACCAGCACACACATGTGAGAACCTGGACCCTCATATAGAAGTTAGAGTGACCAGAGACCTCAAGACACCTTGTGAAAACCTGCCCGTGATCTGCAAAGACAGGTGAAAACCCTGATCAGTGAGGGTGAGGACCAGGCCTAGAGGAAATATTACATTAAATACAGGGTTTTCAAAGCTAATGATGGGTAGAAGAAATACCAAAAGAATTGACAACACAAGTCCCCAGAAAGAGAACAAATCCCCAAATCTCATGGATGCTGTGATTTCTTTATCATAAATAGAGTTTAGAATGTAATGATGAAGGAATTCAAAGAGTGTGAAAAAAATGCAGAAAAAAAATAATTATCCTTAGAAATGAAGTCAATGTACAGAAGAGAGAAATAATGCTCTGAAAAAGATAGAAATGGAATTTTAGGATTTCAAAAGAGAATGCAAGTGATGATTAATTCAAGAGAAAATCATGAAAGTAGAATAAATCAAGTGGAACAGAGACCCAGTGTAACTGAAGATGCAGACATACAAAAAACCTGAGTAGGAAAAAAGAGAGATTTAAGTAAAATGAAGAAACACACTGAGAACTATCTTATCTCTAGGATAGGATAAAAGTCAAGATAAGGGTAATAGGACTGGAGGGGGAAGAATGAGAGAAATAAACAAAAAACATCCATGAAGAGATAAAGAAGGAGAACATCCTGAATCTAGAGAAGGAAATAAAGTTTCAATAGAGGAAATTAGCAGAACCTCAGCATATCTGGATAAAATAAGATTGTGAAATTTCTGAAAATCAGGACAGAGAAAGAATACTGAAATTGGCAAGGGTGAAGAAGCAGTTAACATATTATGGTACAAAAAAAATCCACAAACCCCCAAAATATTGTATAAGCAACTTGATCATGTTAATATAAACTTCTCAAGAAAAACTACACACAAGAAGAGAATGAAATGTGTTCTGAATACTTAAAGATACCTTATACTGCAAGACTTTCCTTCATATATAATGGAATAAAGATTCTCAAATATTGAGAATCTAAGAGTAGATTCCTAATCAACTCCTCCAAGAAACATTGAAAGGAGTTCACACAATGAAACCAAGTGGAGGATTATGTACAAAGAACTACATGAGAAAATAGACCTAAAAATTTAAGAATAAAATGTCAGTAACAAATATCAATATTCACTTTAAAAGTAAGTATTGAAGTCACCAATTATTATTTTTTAATTTAATTTAATTTTTACACTGATTACACCTATATGATGTAAAATATAAAATATAAATATTTTACATCTTGTCTACCTTGAGGTTCTCCCACCACCTTATCACCCCTGAACCTTCTTAATCTTTTGTGCCTATCCACCCCCCAATTTTACCTCCCTTTTCCTCTCTTACTGTTTCAGTTCTGCTGACAGTGTGAATTTTTTTTTGCCCATTTACTTGTTTATTTTCCCTATATCATACATATAAGTGAGAGCACTCCATATTTCTCTTTTTCTTTCTAGCTTATTTCTGCTGACATGATCCCTTCTAGCTCCATCCATGTTGCTGTGAATGACATAAGTTTATCTTTTTAATTGATGAATAATATCCATTGTGCACATATACCACAACTTTCTCATCCATTTGTCTGTTTTGGGGCATTTGGGTTATTTCTATATACCTGTTATTTAAAAATTGCTACAATGCAATGTAACTTCAATAAAAGAAATAAGCAAACTATTAAAAATAGTGCTGCAAATAAACAATTTAGTATAGATGTCTCTTTGAATTAGTGCTTTTTGCATCCTTTAGGTAGATTCCCATGGATTAAATGGCAGCTTCATTTTCAGTAGTTTGAAGGTCCTCCACACAGCTTCCCATAGTGACAAAACCAGTTTGCATTCCCACCAGCAGTGTAAGAGTGTTCTTTCCTCTTCACATCCACAACATTTGATGTTGCCATTTTTTAAAAAAATATGGGTCATTCTTACATGTGTAAGAAGGTATCTCTTTGTGGTTTTGACTTGCATTTCCCTGAGTATTAGTGATGCGCAGTATTTTTTTTTTTAATGTGTTGATTGGTCACCCATGTTTTTTCTTTGGAGAAATGTCTTTTTAGCTCTTCACCCCATTTCTTGACTGGGATTTTTGCTTTGTTTTTGTTGAGTAGTGTGATTTCTTTGTGGATCTTTGTGGTCAGACTTTTATCGTTTGTATAAAGGGAAATTTTTTTTCACATTCGGTTGGATTTCTTTTTGTTTTGGTTATTGTCTTTTTTACTGTACAGAAACTTTTAATTTGATGTAGTCCCATTTGTTTATGTTTTCCTTCATTTTTGTTGGCATCTATAGATGTGTCCTGAAAGAGGTTTTTGAAGTGTAAGTCTTGGAGTGTTTTGCCCACATTTTCTTCTATGTATTTTATGGGTTCAGGCCTTATATCCAAGGTTTTTTTTTAATCCACTTTGAGTTGGCTTTTGTACATGGTGTGAAAGAGTAGCCTAGATTCATTATTTTGCATGTAGCGGTGCAGTTTTCCCAGCACCATTTGTTGAAGAGAATATCCTTGTTCCATTTTATGGTTTTTGTCCCTTTGTCATAGATTAATTGTTCATACACTTGTGGCTTTATGTCTGGATTTTCAGATCTGTTCCATTGTTCTGTGTGTCTGTTTTTCTCCACTACCATGCTATCTTAATTATTGTGTCTTTATAGTATAATTTAAAGTCTTGGGGAGCAATCCCTCTATTTTCTTTTCTTTTTTTCAGGAGAATTTTGATTATTCGAGATTTTCATTATTCCATATGAATTTCAATAGTATTTGTTTTATTTCTTTGAAGAATGTCATTGAAATTTTTATTGGAATTGCAACAAATCTATAGATTAATTTTGGTAAGATGACCATTTTGATAATGTAGTTTCTTTCAACTGCTGGGACTGTCTTTATTTTTGTGTCTTACTATTTCTTTTAGCAAAGTTGTATAGGTCTTTCACATCTTTTGTTAAGTTTATTCCTAGGTATTTAATTTTTATTGATAAAATTATAAATTGAGTGGTTTTCTTAATTTCTCCTTCAGACTGATTTTTTGCATGTAATATGATAAAAGTCACCAATTAAAGGACATAGAGTACCAGCTGCTTCAAGAAACAGAATTCATTCTTCTATTTTCTTCAGGAGATACACCTAAACTACAAAGGCAAATATAGACTCAAAGTGAAGAGTTACAAAACAACCCTACAAACAAGAGACTCCAGGGAAGGCAGGAACTGTCATACTAGTAACAGATATAATACATTTCCAGTTAAAGATAAAAAATAGGAGGGAGACTTATATGATTCTTTATATGATCATATAAGGAATGACACATCAAAAAGACATAGCATTCATCAACACATATGCACCAAATGAAGACATACCAAAATATATTAGGCAATTACTATAACTCTGAAAACAAGCATTGGAAAAAGTATTATTTGTGGTAGGAGACTTTAACATCTCAGTCTCATCAATAGTCAGGTAAACTATACAGAAAATAAGCATGCAAAAACCTTAAATAGAGAATTAGTTCTCTTAAACACCATGTATATATGCTTGTGTATATATATATATATATATATATATATATATATATAATATATGGCATAATATATGTATATGGCATTTTACACCCCCAAACTAGGATACACATGTTCTCAAACATACATGGGACAGTCTTCAGAGTAGACCACATTCTAAAAATGATACATTAAAAAAAGCAAATCAACAATTACACAAATACTGAAATCACCTAGAATCTTTCCTGAATATTATGGAACATGGAAGCAAGTAGAGAGATGGAGTTTCAGATTAGCAGAACACCTCCTATCTCTCTAGCCCCCTCTGGCACACTGGAGGGTGGGCAATAGTATGTCTCTCACCTGTGACCCAGCATCCTAATCTCTTTGGAATGCCCCAAGAGACATATGACCTATTAGTAATGGCTGTTGCAGCAAAAGGTAAATTCTCCTGCTATCATGTATTCCTGCATCTTCCTTGTTGCATGTCACCTGTACTTTGCTACTTCCTCATTACATCATTGTAACATTTTCTTGCTGGGGTGTACAAGTGGCATCACAACTTCATTAAAGTTGGACCTGGACATGCTTCCCAGGATCCTCATTTGGTGGGTTAGTCTCACAGATTGTTGTCAGTCTCTTCCATCTCATTTCTTCTTCATTCCACATGCAATTCATAACAAATATAAAAGTATCAAAGTAGAAATAAACTCTCAAAAGACAGCAGGGAAATTATTTAACTCATGGAAACTGAACAATACATAGTAGAAAGTCCACGCTGGTACCTCTCTGCATGGGAGTGGGGTGGAATGACTGGGAAGGCTCAGTTCCAAACCTCCTTGGGGTGGGGCTTGACTGAACCCTGCCTTGGCTCTCCTGGCTTGCTTGTGCAATCTTGATGGCTGCCTTGTGCAATCACCTGCTGGTGGATGGGGCTAAGACCTTGCTTGGACCCTCTTCCCATGCTCTCTGGTGCAGGGTGTCTACCTGGGGTTCCTTGCTGCCTTTGTTTCCTGCTGGAAATGGAGCTCTGATAACCCAGATCCCCAATCCCAGGCAAATAAAATGTAATTTTTAAAAAATAGCCAAAGAATAATGAAAACAAAAGCTAGTTCCATGAAAAGATTAACAAAATAAAAATATCTAGCAAGAGTTTCTATGAAAATAAAAGAGGAATCTCAAAAAACATATCAAAAACAAAAGTGGAGAAATCACAACAGATGTTGCAGAAATTCAGAGGATAATTAAAGACTACTATGAACAGCTAAACCTTAAAAAAAATCAATAACCTGGAAGAGATGGACAAATTCTTAGCTCATACAATTATCCAAGATTAAATATGGAAGAAATAGAAATCTTGAACAAACTCAATTACAAACAAGAAAATTGAAACAGACATCAAAACTCTCCCCCAAAGCAAGAGTCCAGAGACTTTGCAAGTGAATTTTACCATGACTTAAAGAGGAGCTAATTCCTGTCTTACTCAAATTCTTTCAAAATATTGACAAAAGAAGGAATAGTTCTAAATATCTTCTATGAGGCCAACGTTATTCAAATACCAAATCAAACAAAGAGAACAAAGCAACAAAATTACACATCAGTCCCTCAAATGTACACAGATGCAAAAATCCTGAATAAAACATTAGCAAACCACTATCAATGATTTATTAAAATGATCATACACCATAATCAAATGGGCCTAACATCAGGAATACAAGGAGCTTCAACTTCTGAAAATCAATCACCATAATTCACTATATGAACAAAAAGAAATGATCATGACCATGACAATATGCTGAGAAAGGATTTGATAAGACCTAAGATACTTTTTTTGAAAATTCTCAAAAAACTGGGTTAAAAGGAACGTAATTTAATGTAATAAAAGCCACTGATGACAAACCCACAGCTAATATCGCTCTCATTGGTGAAAAACTAAAAGCTTTCTCATTTAGACTTGCTATCAGAAAAGAATTTCCACTCTCATCTATTTATTTAGCATAGAATTGGAAGTTCTAGCTACAGAGATCAGACAACAGGAAGATAGAAAATTAATTCAAATTTGGGAAGAAGTTGAATGTAAAACCTGAAACCATAAAATACATAGAAAAAGGCAAGACATTCCGTGGCCTAAGCTTTAGTGATCTATTTAGGAATTCATCCCAAATGCAAGGGAAACAAAAGACAACACAAACAAGGACTACATCAAACTACAAAGTTTTTGTACAGTGAAAGAAACTATAATGAAGACAAAAAGACACCCTACTTAAAAGGAGAAAGTATTTGCTCTCCATACATCTGACAAAGAATCCATGTCAGAAATATACATAAAATATCTATAAATATCTATAAATACATAAAATATCTATAAAACTATAGAAAACAAAACAAATAACCCAATCCCCAAAACGGTCAAAAGAATTTAAATAGACACCTCTCCAAAGAAGACATTAGAAGGACCAACAGGGACATGAAAAAATGCTCACAACCACTTATTATTAAATAAGTGCAAATCAAGATCACAATGTGACAACATAACACATCTGTGAGAATGGTCCATATGGAGAACACTAGAAATAACCAGTGCTGGTGAGGATATAGAAAAGGGAATCCTCCTGGACTACAAATGGAAGTAGCATGCAGGTGTCTCAAAACAGTGAGCATGTAACTGCCATCTGACTCAGTAATTCCACTCCTAGGCATGTATACAAAAAATTCAAAAATTCTAATTCAAAACAAAACCCACATTCCCATGTTTTAATTGCGGTACTATTTATAGCAGCTAAATTATGGAAACAACCTAAGTGCACCAGAAAAGATGAGTTGTTGAAGAAGATGTATATATACACAATGGAATACTACCCCGTGATCAAAAATGAGAAATTCACACCACTTTTAACAACATGGATGGAGCTTGAAAGGACAATACTAAGTTAAATAGGTAAGAAGGAGAAAGATAAATACTGTATGGTAGTAATAAATACGGAACATGTATGGAGTATAAAGTAACTAATTTAATACATAAAGACATTGAAAAACTAATCCTTGATAACTCACTACAGATTTAAGTTGTCAGGGCAAAGGGAGGGGTGGGTGAGTGGGAGAAATGAAATAACAGAGGGAGTGAGACATAATGGTTGTGGTAGTGGAGTACAGGTGAGTTGGTGGTGTGTGCACTATGGATGTAACACCGATGTTGATATTCCAATTACAAATAAATAAATGAATGACTACAAAAATGAATGATTATAAAAATGAATGATTATAAAAATGAATGGGAAAATAACAGCAATATTACCAAAATGTGCCAAACTATTTGAGGATTAAACAACACACTCCAAATGACATATGTGAAATAAATAATTTCAAGAGGAATTAAGAAATATCTTGATCTAGGTGAGATTTACAGTAGAACATCAAGTAAATGTTCTTTGAAGAAACACAATCTAGAACAATCAGCACATAATGGTGAGACTGTAGAGCATTAAACTCATTTGACATTGATGTGAGAGCAAATAAATAGTACTGCAGAAGATGGTTTGGTGGCTTAAAAAATTAAACATACTCTTACCATATGGTCCATCAGCTAGGCTCCTTGGTATATATCCAAACAAATAGAAAACACATGCCACACAAAAGCTTGAACACAGATGTTTATAGTAGCAGCTTTATTCATAATTGCCAACACATGGAAGCAAACAAGATTCTTGTTGGGAGAATGCATATTAAACCATGGCATGCCCAGGCAATGGAATATTATTCAGCATTAAAAAGGAATGAAGTATTTATACATAAAAAGACATGGGTAATCTTAAGTGCACATTAAGTGGAAAAAAAGTCAATATGAAAATCCTACAAACTTCATGATTTCCAAAAAGTCAAAATGACAGAAATAGCAAAATAGGTTGCATTTTCTAGAGGATATGGGAAGTAATGGATTCGTGGAATATGGAGAAATTTTAGGGCGGTGAAAATATTCTGTATGGAACTGTAATGGTGGATATTCATCCTTTTAAATTTGTAAAAACATTATGAATGAACCCCCCTGTAAATGATGGTCATTGGTTGATAATATGTTGAGATATTTTTATCAATTGTTGAGATATTTTTATCAATTGTAACAAAATATCTTTCGAATTCAGGATGTTGATAGTAGCGGAAACTGTGTGTGTTGGGAGCAGGGGTGATAGGAACTCTATTTTCTGCTCAATTATACTGTGAACCTAAAATTACTCTAAAAAAGTGAAGTCTTTTTTCACACAGATAGCCAACGAACACATGAAAAAAGGCTCAATTTCTCTTTTCACCAAAGAAATGAAAATCAAAACCACAACAGTATACCATTTCACTTGTGTGAAAATGGCACTATAAAAATGACCAAAACCAACAAGTCTTGGTAAGGATGTGGAGAAAAATGTAATCCTTTCAGACTGTTGGTGTAAATGTAGACTGGTCCAGTTACTATGGAAAACAGATGGAGGTTTCTCCAAAAAATTAAAAATTGGATTTTCTAATCAAAATAGCAATTCCCCCCAAAAAAGCACTGATTTGAAGGAATCAGTGCAAATTACTTGCACTCCCATGTTCACTGTGGCATTATTTAGAATAGCCAAATAATGGAAACTAGCTAAATTAAAAAGATAAATGGATCAACAAATGTGATGTATACACACAATAGAATATTACTCAGTTATCAAAAACAAAAACAAAACTCATGTCATTGGCAGCCACATGGATCAAGCTGAAGGGATCATGCTGAGAGAAATAAGTGAGGAAGAGAAAGACATATACTGAGGGCATCCCTTACATATGGAATATATAGGAACCAAAGGACCAGATAAAGGTAAAAACAAAAACCAACTATTGCAATGTGGCTATAGAATTGAGCCATACAGATGGTGGGGAGGAGGGAGAAAAGAAGAAGGGAGAGAGCACAATGGAACACAGTTGGTGGACTATGGGGGCATGGTGGGTAAGGCAATTGCACCTGAAAGGGGAAATCACATACTTCCACAGTACAAAAAAACAAAAAACAATGTGAAAAATATTACCCAAATAAAAACATAAGAAAAAAATCATTTAGCAGGAAGAGTGAGAGTATTGCTGAGAAAAGATTGGCAATGATTTTTATCAGCAGTGAAGGTGGATGGTGGTGGGGATAATGAAGTCCTTTTTTAGAAAATAAATGACCCTAGTACTTGCATAAATAGTTTCTGCAAAGGAGATATCCACATGAATGGAAACATGTGAAAAGAAGCATAATGCTGGTCATTTTTAGAGGAGCACAAGTCAAAACCACAATGAAGCACTACTAGACATCCCATTTATAAAGCTGGCTATATTTAAACCAGAAAAATGGCAACCAATTCCAAGTGTTGATTAGAATGAGAAGGAAACTTGGTATGATGCTGGTGGAAATGTGAATGATGGAGCCACTGTGTAAATCAACGTTGTATCCCCTTAAATAATTAAGCATAAAATTTTCATATGATTCAGCAATTCCAATTCAGGGTATCCGCCTAAGAGAAGTGAAAGGACCTGAACAGATACTTGTGCATTCATGTTCACAGCTATTATTCACAATAGCTGTAAAGGAAGATAAATATTCATCAGTGGATGAAAAGATAAAATGCATGCACATACTAATGCAATATTGAAAAGAGAGGAAATTCTAACATGTGTTACAGAATGGGTAAATTTTGAAGACACTATGCTAAGTGAAATTGATTACAAAAAAACAAGTTGTGGTCTGATTGCACTTATATATAGTAGTAAAATCCACAGGAATAGAAAGTGGAATGGTGTTTTTTTTTCCAAGGTTCTAGAGAGAGATAAATGAAGCATTAGTGTTTAATGAATATAGGGTTTGGGAAATTTAGAAAGTTTTGGAGATGAATGTTGATGATATAAATCTCTTTAGTACTACAGAGCTAGGTGCTTAAAATGATGAATTTTATGTTGTGTGTGAATACATATACAAATACATGCTGTGTTTCAGAGTTAAGAATTCCTTTATTCCTTGTCAAAACAATTTAGCAACAAATGTAGGCTATATGCTTTTATTTTTACATAGAAGTTATCTCTTTCTGGTCAATTTTTTTTGAGACTAGGTCTCGCTATTTTTGCCTGTGGAACCGCAGGCTCTCGTTCCCCGGGGTACCACAGACTCAAGCAATCCCCAGCCTCAGCTTCCCAGGTAGCTGGGATTGCTGGTGCGCACCACCATGTCCAGCTATTTTTTTTGGAACTAGGTCTCGCTACGTGCCCCAGGTGGGACTTGAACCACGATCCCTAGGCCCAGCCACTTCACAGGCTGAAGCTTACAGGCACGAGCCACCGTGTCTGGCTGGTCAATCTTTTATCGTTACTTTGCAGCAGTCACTATTTTGTCCTCCTAGTGAGAGGGTAAAATTTTATAATCGTTTTAATCAAAGAACATGATGATTATACAAGATAAATAAAGCACAGGGTCTGGGGAAGGAGAGAACAGTTTTTCCACATCCAAGAACATTTAAACTTCTCTATACAATATGACCTCTGTTGCTATTTAAAGTTATGAGTGATAAAGTTATTACAATGCAATCACAGTTTAAGTCAGCAAGTATTTTAAGTAAATCCCAATGATTTGATTTGAAATTCAAGTCCAAACTAGATAGTAAGTGTTCAGTATAAACACATCTTTTGTGGAGGTATGAATGGTTTTCTAGACTCTGTGCATAAGGCACAGGGATAGCATCACCATTGCCATCAGTACCAGTGTCTCTAGGGGCACCTGGAAAATTGAATGCATCACCTTTCAGGAGCTTGGGAAAAAACTGTGACAAACTTCTTCAATGGTTTTAGGATGATCTGTCTCATGACACTGCTTCTTTGTGTCAATGCCCACTGGTCTGATGGTATGCACAAGTCTCATCTCATGATCCTTTCCCTCTGTATATAGCACCATTGCAGTTTCTTAGTGGTGGCCCACAACATACCAATGGGAACTATGGCTACATGCTTCTATACTGGTTTTTCCAGTAGGACTCAGAAAATATTTTGATTGAGTTTCTGAGGGAAATTCAAAAGGATTCATTTACTAATTTATTCTCTACTACCACTAGTGGATTGTTAAACTGAGTGACTGGCTTCATAGCCTTTTTGTTCTCTGAATTCCAAGGGCTGACAACAGCTCATAAATGCAATAAAACTCTGAATGCTGAGCACCTACGTCAGTTGAAGTACCTCTGAGATCCCTGAAGATGATGAGCACAGACTGAAGGCCACCTGATAGTTCTTTGTCTTGCAACTGAGTTTATAACCTGGCTAATGGCTTGCAGGAGAAGTTGAAGGATGTAAGTTTACAAACTTGCCATAGATTTGCATCTATTGCAACCGTGACAAAGTCCATCTCAGAGAGGGGAGCATCTAATTCTCTTATATCATATTTCTTCCAAGGCCTCAATGCACCATCATAATTGGCAAATTTTCCCAGAGCAGAAGGACCTATCATCTCTACTAGCTCCTCATCCAGTCCTTGATTTATAGCATCAAGAGCTGTGGCCAGTAGAACCACTGTCATCATCCTATGGAAGCACATTCTCAGAAGCCTGGAGATATGCCCATTTCAGACACCACCATCAGTCTGACTGTCTTTTATGTATATTTTACTACAAGAAAAAAACAAGGTTAAAGACTTCTATCTAGAGATAAGGGAGACTAGAAAAATTGCACACATACACACACCCCCATGGTATAGGATGCCAAAAGCTTAAAAATTGTTAGAAGCACTTAGCTAAAAACCTGAAGATCTAATCAACAACACTATAAAACTTCACTAACAAAAAATAAAGGATGAACAAATGGAGATATATCCATGGTCTTGGAGTGGAGAAGAGTGTACTGTAAATGTCAACTTTTTATTGTCAGCGATGACTTTTCTGTTTAATGAAATTCTATTCCAAATGCCAGTGGATTTATTCACTTTGTTAGTTATTTAAGTGCTTTAAAAATCACAGCAATGAAAAAAAAGATTTGAATATATGGAATGATAAATAGTGAGAAGAATGAAATAGAAAATTAGGAGATAAATACATGGGAAAGATTTTAATATACAGCTAAATTTATCTAAAAATCTGTATATGAAAAGGGATGGAGAAAAAATATTCACATTAATTATCTGTAGTCTGTGGATTGTTCCTGAGATGATTTCAGAATGATTACTGCCTGTATTTTGCAGGGTTTCAGCAATGGGCAATACAATTTGAAAATCAAGGAAGAGGCTAGTTCTCAAAGACCAGGCCAACCACCCTGCCAGCACCGGGAGTGCCAGTCTACTCCCGAGAAAGGCCTTCTGCTAGGTCCGCCCCATAGAGCTTATGCTTTCTTTCCACAGTGTCGCTCCCACATTCAACTCAATGTGTGGGCAGAAACAGAGTAAAATGCTGATCCTGAGGAAAACGGTGAGATACTATCGAGGGGAAATTAAGAGGTAATTTTGAATGAAGACTGGAGGCTTTGTCAACAAGCTGGAGGGAGTCCAGAGAAGAACCAAGGAATGACTGAAGACCTGGGGCTTAAGCCTGGGCTTTCGAGGAGAGATGAAAAGAAAATGTGTTTAACTTGGCCAGACTCAAAGTAGAGACTTAAAAAGAGCACTGGAGTCCAATCAATCCACCATTAACTATAGCCAGGCAGATCCCCATCCTCAATGACCCTGAAAGGTCAAAACAACTTCTTAAAAGTTCCAGTACTTTTTAGTTCAACCTGAGGTTAGAGACCATATCTTGCACACAGCTCAGATTGCTTTTGCATGTATGCCAAGAACTTGTCTTTCATGTGCATTAAACATGCAAATATTGCAGAGTGGAGGGGGCTTTGTCAGGGCCCCTCTAAAGGGCCCATGACAGAGGATGCCGAAAGACCAGACTTGCTCCCATCTGCATGGTACAGGTTCTCATAAAATGTTTCCTTCTTCCTGTGGTTCACTTTTCAGACTTGTTTTGTGTTTATCTGGAGGAAACAGAGGGAAACTTAGGGAGAATAATGACAGAAAAAGAGAGAAACAGATACACAGAAAATAAAAAACTGAGACCAAGAAAGTTCCCGAGAGAGACTCAAAGGGAAAGGGAATGACTGATAACCAGAAATTTACAAAGCCTGTGGGGTGAAAAGTCCAGGCAGAGTGAATATAGAGAAGGAGAGGGAGGAAGATGACCCAGCGGTTTGTCTTGGATGGGGAGCAGTTGTAGATCTTGACTGGTCCATGCTTATCAGCCTCTTTAAAGGAGGGCAGAGATCTGTGACAAGGCAGTACTATAAAATTTTAATATGGAGCTGCATGTTAGTAACAGGAGGGAATTTAAAATGGGTTTCAGGAATGTGGGCTCCCAAGAGTCTCTCAAAGAAAGGCTGTGGCCAGAGGTCTGTGAGGAGCTTTCTCTCTTCTTTTTGTGGAGAAACCCTTGCAATGAGGAAAGTCACTATCAGGTGGCATCTATCAAATGTGGGGAATTCTTGCTCTGGCCACATGATTTTAAACACTGCCATCAGGACATGTATTTAGGAGGCTTTACAAATTTGAATAAAATCTCCTCAACCTTGCTCCACACTAACAGTGATGTAAGTCTGATGCCTGATGAGCTGGGTTTCTCCAGCATTGCACAAAGTCAACAAGTCGGTTTGTCTTATTTCATTGTTGGTTAGGAACATATTAGTAACAAAATAAAATAAGTATTTTTCCTCATATTGCTATGATTTGACTATAAAAAATCTTTGAGAAAAAAGGTTAAAAATTCCCAAATTTACTTTGACTTTTCACAAAAATAACAGTATTTTAAATTCCACAGAATTGACTCCATGCCAAAATTAGAGATGAGCTATATAAGAAAATAATATGTAATGTCTTAGAAAGATATTGACCTGCAACTTTGACGCTAAGCCAAACCCATCTCTTCTCTTTATCAAAAATGTCCAAGACAGAAGTTTGAATTATCTGTTAGCTCTTGGAGACAAGTTCTGAATTTAGACAGTTTATTTTTTTCAAATAGGGTGTAATATCATAAATTTGTAACTAAATATGTATATTTATATTGGAGGTGTGCGCTCAGTGATGGGGCTGAAAAACCCAAAACATTTCATAGTGGAGTGCCACTCATATAGACAGTGGTTGTGATGGGGTTTTGGAGTACAGTGGTTAAAACTGACCTGGGAGGGCCAGGGTCAGACCAGGTGGATTTGTGCAACAGAATCACCTTAGGAACATTTAAAAACTACAGGTTCTTAGAATTTACCTCAGAGCCATCAAATAGGAACTCAATATTGAGATCTGTGTTTTTGAAGCCCTTGTGCATATGGGCTATCATGAGTGGTTCCTGTCCCGAGTTGTTGAGTGTGTTCTGTGATTATCAATTTGACGTAAAGAGCTGCCTCAGTCTGAGCTTAATCATGTCTGCAGTGGCAACTAAATTGACTTCCTCATAGTAAGTTAGATGATTTCTCCTGACATTTGGATCTCTTAGTCTATTTAATAACTCTGGAATTTACACAGCTGACTGCACAGCTGATGCAATTTAGATGTTAACTTGAGCAAAGATGCCACATGGATACTGCCAGTATTTTCATGATGTCAACTTTATTAGGATTTGGTAATATGCACATGTGTTCCTTTTTTCAGGTAAACATTACTCTAAAAATTTACAGAATTGTTATATCAGCAGATCATTGGGAACAGTAGCCAGTCAGACTTCATGGCAGTGGTTATTACCTGAGAAAATATTTGCTAACATTTCCTTTGTAAGTTTGTTTTAGACTATTCTTGGATGTTCTGAGGAGAAAGGGAGAAAAAGAATAAAAGAGAGGTAATAGGATGGGATGGCGGAACTCTCTAAATAATGTTCCCAGTCAGCAGGGATAACTGTGAGGTAATGCTTCCAGAGTGGAAGCAGAGGAAAGGTGGTTATTGACTCATTGTCAAAAGTCAGCTCTGAGTAAGACTTTTGACATTTTGGTGTCTTGGTGAATGAACCCGCATGGAAAGAATCAGCAACATGAGCAAGTGACATGGTGAAACTGGTCATTGATCTCCTAGGTAAGTGTATGACAATATTGGAATGGAGAATTTTGGTGATCTTTTGTGGTTTCCTTGGTTTCATGAGGTATTATCATTATAGCAGACAGCTCTGTCATTTTCATTTCGTGGCGAAAAGGACAGAGCCTTTGATGTGTGATTCCAGACCACTGTGGGAACTAAGGAAAGAGTAGTCATCTATCTCGTCACTGCCTACCAGTTTCAACTCTCTCTGGGACAAGCAGCAGGGAGGTTTCTGTGTGGCCACTTTTTAAACAATTTATCCATTTTAAATGTTCACTAAATGATCAGGATATAGAATCTTTTTTTTTATCCTTTTATGCCCTTAGAAAATCTCTTTATTCCCAGCTGGTCTGCTTTTTATCACTATAGTTTATAATTGTCTTTTTTAGAGTTGTGAGTAGAGACCATCGAGAAAGTATGTATTCTTTTATGTCTGGCTGCTTTAACTCAGCTTAATGATTTTGAGATTTATACATGTAACTATATTGATTAGCAGTTTGTATGTTTTATGCTAAATAGTATTCCACTTAGGCCTACACCATGAATTGCTTATCCACTCACCTGTTGGTGGCTATTTGTGTTATTCCAGTCTGAGGCTGTTACTGACACAGCTATTATGAAAATTTGCTTAAAATTTTTTACTTGTAGGTGTAAATTTTCATCTCTTTTGAGTAAATATCTTGACAAAGACTTTTGGGCCAAGTGGCAAGTATGTGGTTCACTTTCAAAGAGTCTACCAAATAATTTTCCAAACCGGCCTTGGAAAATTGTATTCCCACAAAGAGTGCAGAGGGGTTGAGGTTCTCCACAGCTTCTCCTGCACGTATTCCTATATGTCTCTTTATCATAGCCACCCAACTGGTGTGCAGAGGAATCTCATAGTAGTTTTGCCTTCCATCTTCCTGGTGGTTAAGGCTGTTGAACAGAGGCTTTTTATAGGCAAGAGATGATCTGTCTATTGTGGTGTAATATCTTCAGTCTCTTCCTGCTGGCAGAGAAAGCAATATTCTTCTATTACAGGCTGAGATTACCTGGGACTTACAGGCCCAAATCTACCTGACCAGCTTCCTCTCTGTCCATCTTAGCTCCTTACTTCAGCTATATTCTTTCCTCACAGTTTCTTCCATCCTTCACAGATGACCTGGGACCTTTTTAACAGACTCTTTTCCCTGGGTTCTTCCCTTAATATTCTGTCTTGTATTCAACAGGTTAAAGGTATTTGCTTTTGCAAAAGTAACTTCCTAAGATCTATTCTGACTGATCCACTCACCAGTGTCCTTCCTTCCACGGTCCCAGAAGTCTTTGAAAGGGCCTTAATTCTGGTGATAATAATCAGTTTTCCCCTGTACTTCCACTGAGACCCTCACTCAGATTCCATTCTTTGAGGCCTTTGCTTCCTCCACTGCAGGTGGTGCTGCCTGCTAACTTTGTAGTTAAGTCACATATTGGTGTTGCCTTGGTGTCCCTGAGTGTGAGGACTGCAAAGCAGGGAATGAAAAGTAATTTGGAACAAATGGAAAGAAACAAATGGTTCTAGCCTCCTTTACTTGATTCAGGAAAATTCAGGGGTTATATCAACTTTTAACTTCTTGTGGGATCAGTTGAGGTCAAAGTAAGTAAATGCATTAGAGTCATATTTTCTCTCTGCTCCATCTGCTTCCACCTGCAAACAAATCTGTCTAAAAGGGTAATTTCTTGGTTGTACTAACTTCTTATGTCTTCAGTGGCAAATTACCACAAACTGAGTGGTTTAAAGCAACAAAAGTATTTTTTCTCACAGTTCAGAGGGTCAGAGATCAGGGGCCAAATTGCTGAGATACTTGGTTACTTCTGGAGGCCGGTTTAATCCTTCCCGTGACTGTCTCCTCATGACAGTCCTTGCTAACAATTCCTAACCCTCTTTGGCTTACAGACACCTCACTCAAACTCTGCATCTGCTCTCACATCACTTTCTCCTCTGTGTATATCTTTTCTTTCTTTCTTTTTTATACATATATATTTGCATTGTTGTACATCCCAGAGTTCTCCCAACAGGATATCACCTGTGAACCATCACCATGATCCCTTGTGCTCATCCCTCCCCTGATTTTGCCTTCACATATAGATTTCTAAATGTGTCCCTTTTAATTTAACAACTCAAACTTTATTTTTTACATATATGTGTATATTTTCAATATTATTGTTATGTGTATATGTGTATATTTTTACTAACATTGTTTACTCCGAGGTTCTCCGCTACCTTGTCATCCATGAATCATCTTCTTGATCACTTGTGTCCATCCCTCCCTTTTTACTTTTTCTTGTCTATTTGTTTGTTTGTTTTCCCTATATACCTCATATAAGTGAGACCATCAATTATTTCTCTTTCTTTCTGACTGATTTCTGCTAACAAGATTCCTTTTAACTCCATCCATGTTGCTGTGAATGAGATAAGTTTGTCTTTTAAATTGATGAGTGCTATTCCATTATGTATATAAACCACAGCTCTCTGATCCATTTGTTCTTTATGTGTTTTTAAAGGACACTATTTTGGAATTTAGAATGCACATCAGTAATCCAGGATGACCTTATCCCAAGATTCTTAATTAATTACTTCCGCAAAGATCCTTTTTCCAAATAAGATAACATTCACTGGTTTTGAGTGGACATGTTTTTGCGAGGGGATGAATATTCAACCCACAATATTGACCTAGGACAGTGGCTGTTAGGGTCCAAGTGAGTTTATTTCTAAATGAGTTTCAAGGACTATCTCCACTGCAAGTCGCCAGGGGTGAGCCTGGTACTGACCACCCCTGGCGCATAGCAACTGTTGTTTTAGCTTTCACTTGTGAACTGGAGAGGGAAGGAAATACACTGGCAGGTGCATCAGAAGTTCAGAAAAACTTGAGGACTGTGAAACCAACCAGATATTATATTGGGGAAAGGCAATGGAAAACTGAACATGATTAGTGACTAACTGATTTAAAGTGAAATGTAAAAACTGTAGGCTTCACTGGCTGCAAAAAAAAGACTCATATTCTGTAGAAGGAAGATAGAAAAAAATGAAAAGATAAGCACAGATTTAATTAAAAAATATCAAAATTGCAGGGGAGATTGACTTCTTTACCCTCGAAAGTTGACTACCCAGAAGGGAAAGACCAGTTGGAGAAGCTGAGTTTGGTGAAGGCACATCCAGGTTAATGCAAACACTTAAATTTTCCCAGATTCCTCACACTGTAAGCCTAGAGAAATAGCCACCTCTCCCTTAAAAATCTAGACCTCCTGCCTTTGATAGAGATCTCTGTTTAAAATCATTAGAGTCTGACTTACGTCCTGTCCTGAACACCAGACCAATCACTGAATTCATCTTTCAGCATAACTGGGGAATGTTTGGATGCCCTAAAGAAAAAGGGGTCTTCATTTTCATAGGGCTGTAGAACTAGCCTATGCAGACTGGCAGATGCCTATTGGGGATGGGGGCATGAGGCTGGATGTTGAGGATGTTCAAAATGGGCACAGTCTAAATTTGGAGATGAGAGTTTCTCAGCAAGGAAGACCTTTCCTGTGATGCAGCTCTGCCCAGGCAGGGAACCCAGCAGACAAGGCTGGCACATTGCTGCAGTCACTCCTAAGTCTCAGTCCCAGACAATTTGAAACCATGATACTGTCATCCACAAAGATAAAAGGATCAAAAAGTTCAGAGAAGTGAACATGCTAAAGTACAGAAAACATAGCCACCTACTCTGTCTCTGGACAAGTTAGAGATTCCCTCTCTAAAGTGATAAAGAACACTGGTGACAATAAAACAACATCAATAATGAGAGTAGCAGGATCCTGAAACAACAGAGGGCCAGAAGTGGAGCTCAGTTGGCAGAAGCAAAGTGGCTACTTGAGTGACCTTAGGACCATGGGCTGGCTTTCCACAGAGTGCAAGAGAAAATGCATTTGGAGGAACTTCTGTTTTAGTGGCCTAACCTTAGAGTTGCTTCTACAGTGCTCCATTTGCCAGCTGTGAGTCACCAAGTTTGTGTCCACATTCAAGGGGAAGTAGAATGGAGCCTACCTTTTGAAGGGATGGATATTAAAATATTTGTGGACACATTTTAAAACAAGTTATGAGAAATTCCTATAGGAAATCTGTGCTTCTATTCTACACAAATATACATTTCAATAACTGTAACTTAAAGATCTGTTGGTTGAGATGCTTGGGATCCAAATGCTTTCACTGGAGGATATTAAACTTGAAACTACAGCTGTTGCCCAGTCACTGCTGGTCCTTGTGTCAGAGACTGGAGGCAAGGGAAAGAGCCAACAATCTAGACAATGAAAATTAACACTTTATGAATGGAGAGAGAACTGCTGCTGCAAAATTGATGTAGAAATAAGCATAGGGCCAATGGGGCATTTCTTTTTTTTCTTATTTATTACCTTTTCTCATATCTTTGTACACTCCATATCACCCGCCAACATATCATCCATGAACTGTCACCATGTTCTCTTGTGCTCCATCTCTGCTCTTCTGATTCCCCACTTCCCCTCCTTTGTTGCCTGCCTCAGATAAATGGTGAGCTGCTAGTTTAGACTCTTTCTTGACCTTTCATTTGTTTTCTCTATATTCCATATATAAGTGTGACCATGTGGTATGTATTTATCTTTTTTTCCCTCTGACTAATTTTAGCTAGCATAGTCCCTTCCAGATCCATCCATGTTGCTGCGAATGATGTTGGTCTTTTTGATTGCTAAGCAGTAGTCCATTGTATAAATGTACTGCACATTTTGATCCATTTGTCTATTTGGGGGAATTTGGGTTGTTTCATATCATGGCTATTGTAAATAGTGTTGCAGTCAACATGAGTGCAAATTTCCTTTCAAGTTAGCACTTTCGTTTCTTTTGAGTCAATGTGCAGGTGGAATCACAAAATCATATGCTCCATTTTCAATAGTTTGAGGGTTCTCCACAAAGTTTTTCAGAGTGGTTGAAAAAGTTTGATTCCCCACCAGATGCTGTAAAAGTGTTCTCTTTTCTTCACATCTTTGTCAGCATTTGTCATCACTAGTATTTTGATATGGGCCATTCTTACTGATGTGAGGTGATAGCTCATTTTTGTTTTAATTTTAATTTCCCTGATTGTAATTAATGTTGAGCTTTTTTTCATATAGCTATTGGCCATCTACATTTTCTTTTTGGAGAAGTGTCTTTGTAGTTCTTCCCATTTTTGGATTGGGTTTCTTCTTGGTTTTTGTTGAGTCATGTGAGTTCTGTGTAGATCTTTGACGTTAATCCCTTATCAGTTTTATGGCATGCAAAAGTTTTTTTTTCCCCATTCAGTGGGGTGTCTCTTTGCCTCATTATTGTCTCTTTTTCTGTACAGAAGTTTTCCAGTTTGATGTAATCCAAGTTTTTGATATTTTCATTCATTTTCTTTGCTTCTGCAGATGTGTCCTCAGAGATTTTCTGAGGTTTATGTTATGGAGAGTTTGCTTGTTTTTTCTTCTATATAATTTATGGTTTTAGACATTATAATAAAGTATTTTATGCATGTTGAGCTGGGTTTTTATTTGGTGTCAGGTAGTAATCTATTTTCATTTTTTGCATGCAGCAGTCCAATTTTTCCAAAGTTATTTATTGAAGAAATTATCTTTGTCCTAATGCACATTTGTTGCTAGTTATTATAGCTTTGTTAATCACCTATATGTAACTTTATTTCTGGGTTTTCAATTTTATTCCCCACTGAAGCATTTCTTGATAGTCTTTTTTCTGAATTTGTCAGTGAATGGACACATTGTAGTGTCACTGTGGCCTAAGAGTCAGGAGGTTAACACAAGTTGAGCAAACTAGAGCAAGAGAATACTGGTTGTGGGATTAGTGGAGGTATGAGACCAAATACCATGGCAGCTTTGTTATTTATCTTACTAAATTTCTGTGTATATTTTCCCCAAAGCAAACATCCATGCAGGCATCTGGAGGAGTTTTACTCAGTTGGAGTAAACTTACTGCATGAGGAAGTGCACCTGGGTCGCACAGTGGTGGTCTTGCTGGATACTGGGCTACCACCAGTAACATACCCTATTCCAGACTCATCATTCAGTAGTCCATTCCTTGGAATGGTGCCTACTGGTGGCTGGAAGCCCAGTCTCTCTCTAGGAATAGCCTTTGACTGAGAAAACAACTTTACCCATGGCTAATGCCATGGAATCCCTGGGGGCAGCTAGCACGCAATAACTGCTATGAGATAAGGTTAGTTTGAGTCCCTTGCCTCTGTTTGGACATATTTAAGGAGTGATACCAGCTCCAGAGCTCACTGTGAAATCCCCTGAGACCCTAATGCTTACTACAGTTCACCTTCCTCCACTGCCCAGTCCATTGTCTTCATTTCTTTACAGTTGTTCCCAAACACATTTTATCATCTATCTCCTGTTTGCCATTGTGTATGTGAGTGCCTATTTCCTAAGAACCTCATCAGTAACACCACCATTTGCATTTACTGTCTATACCCTTAATTGAAGTGGTTCACCTAGATCATCTCTTTAAATCCACTTAATAAGCCTCATGTAACTATTATTTATATCTATATTATACAAGAAAAAAGTCAAAGGTTATGTGTCAAAGTTTGCAGAGATAGAAAATGGCTGCTAACATTGTATTTCTAGAGATTGAGCTTTTGCTAGAGACTGAACTTTTAAAGAGTAATTTGATTTTCCTTCTTTCATGGCCTTGAGACTATGAAGTTTATTTAACATAAACTATTGATCATAGTTCCCTAGTGAATCCTAAATGATAATATTGATATAGCATGTATATGGGTTAGCTGTACTGCAAAATCAAGAAGCTCAGAAATCTCAATATTTAACAAAAACTATTAATGGTTTCTTGTTCACATTGCACATAGTTTGCTCTGAGTGTTCTGTTTTAGATTCTCTGCACATGTTTTCTGATTCTGGAACCAATGTTAAAGGTTTGTCTTTATTTGGATATGTCCTTCTTATGGCAGAAGGGAAAGGGTAACAGTGCTTAATGAAAATTTCTGATGGAAAATGTTGTATCTGTTCATTACTGGATAATGTACTTATGTATCACACATGGTGGTGATGTGATACTCTTAAGGAGCAGGGGGCAGTGAATGATAACAAACAGTAATGCAATCGTTTATAGCAGATATCCATATAAGGATGTCTGTGATATCCTGCAGCAACTTAATAATTCATTTTTACCAGTTCAACAATTTAATTTCAGCAATCATTTATACACTGTATAATGAGGAGCTATTCTAAGTACTAAGAAGAGTTCAAGTAAAAACAGTAAAAGACTCTGTGTCTCTTCTTGGGACACATCAAATAGAAAAAATTTAGAATTCTGCCAAGGGAGGTATTGTGAATTTTCAGCATCTATTTCCTTTAGGTGGAGGATGGGTTTTGTAGGCACAAGAAAGAACTTATTCCCTGCAAGTGTTTAGGAGGTATAAGTGAAAGCAGGATGCCTGGGTTTGCCATCATGGAAAAAACAAAAAAGCATAGTAAAGCTTCTCATTTTGCAAGAAACATTTTTGGTTTTATTTTTTGATGTGAAAATAGCAACTTGAAAATATTTTCCTCCTCCCTGTGCTTTACTTTCTGTCAAATTCAGTACTATGGAGACCTAAGGAACACTACTTGGCAAGCTGCCAAACTAAACACATCTTGGCCAATGAGCCTAATAATGGAAACGACCATGTGGTGGGAAAGCTCTTGGATATTTTGTGGAAATAATCTTCTGATGAGGCTGCAAAAACAATCATTTCTTCCTTGCTCTTTAAATCTCAATAAATTAGATTAAATCCACCAGGTTCTTTTTTATTGTAGAGTTGGAAATTTTAATTCCAAATGGTCAGTTTTTACTGGTAACATTTTATAGTTTTCTTTTTTAAAATTTTATATCATTAATAGGGAAGCTCCAGTCTAAGGAGAAAGCTCCAAAGGACAAGATGTCTTTTTTTAAATTAGATAATAAGTAATATATTTATTTAATTGACTTATACAATATCTAGATATTGTTATGCAAAAAATCATATGCATTTTAATTTTTTAAAAAGACCAGGTGTCACTAATTTTGCCTGTGGGACCGCAGGCTCACGTTGTCCGGGGTACCACAGACTCAAGCAATCCCCAAACTCAGCTTCCCAGGTAGCTAGGATTACAGGCACGTGCCACCATGCCCAGCTATATTTTTTTGGAAAAAGGTCTCGCTATGTGCCCCTGGTGGGACTCCAACCACGATCCCTGTCCCCGGTTGCAGCTTCCTAGGCTGACTCTTACAGGCATGCGCCACCATGCCCAGCCTACATTTTAAATACTATTCCACTAGAACTATATTTTAAAAATGTATCATCTGCTTTATCAAAACAACTGTTATCAGAGTGAAGCTAATGACATTTGCAAATTTTCTCTCCATTTTGTTTAAATAAATTCTGCCATTAATCTGTAGAAAAAAAATGTTTCTAGTTCTACATGTATACCCAAATCTCTCTGTATGCGAGTTTATATTTTGTTTTAGGAGATCATCTTTATTTGAGAAATAAAAGGTTTTTATCATTTGTATCAATTTTATATATATTTAAGTTCAGACAGAGCCAGGAATATAGTTCTTGTCATCTACCCTCCTTATCTTCTTTGTAGATATAGGCGCCAGTTTTTTAAGATTCTATGGACTGATTACAAATCATTTTGAAATTAAAAAGTGATTATTTTCACATAGAGGCTTAAATGTTTTAGCCTTTGACTTAAAATTAAAGATAAGTCATAATAAAAATTGATCTTTTTTGATGATTGTTTCTTAAAAGATGATGGCAATAAGAAATGAATATCCAACATTTTCAAATTTGGTAGTCAATGAAAGAAGATTTCCCTCCACTGTATGGACTTATATTTTTTACCATTCTGCTATCCCTGAAATATTGTCTCTAGTCTAGGAATTGAACCTGGCTCATTGGCACTGCATGGACTTTCATTCAAGTACTATTATATATTCCAGGTATCCAGTCATGTTGCATAGCTCAACTTCTTAGGGATCTCATTGCTG
Source organism: Uropsilus gracilis (assembly GCA_004024945.1). Taxonomy (NCBI): domain Eukaryota; kingdom Metazoa; phylum Chordata; class Mammalia; order Eulipotyphla; family Talpidae; genus Uropsilus; species Uropsilus gracilis. Next base: position 54,014 of record PVHY01000102.1, on the reverse strand, counting down.
ACACAGGTCTACCATTTGTTGGTGAAAATAATGTTCTTATCAATATTCATATATAATATTTATAGAAAAAGAAGTTCAAATCTGGTTAGGGGTAAGTCAGTTCAGAAATCCATAATTTTATGGGTTTCTAAAGAAATCTTTCAAAGTAAAAATAGCCAAGCACAAGGGAGTATCACAATGATCGTATTTTCTGGTATTTCTTACCATGTTTTATAAACTAAATATTCCAAGCTATTTGATGCTTGTGTTCTTGAATTTAAGGAATTCATATACCTTTGCTTTGCCCCAGGTTATAGAAGCTTAATGGTATAAATACATTCATCATTTTTTGATGTTCAGTTCCATTTATCATTTATTGATTTAAGACTTATTTGTTTTATACTATGAAGCAGACAATAGGCATTCAGTTCTGCACCCTTTTGACACAAGAACTAAATTAATAAAACTTTTTTTTTTGCTAGAATTCCCAGCATGGAAATTAAGAGTGGTTAGAGAAAGTAAGGGGTGATGGTGTTGGAAAAGAGCTTTCTTGTGTTAAAGGGTAATAAAGAATAGCCATACTTAGAGCACAGGAAGGAACCAGGCACAGAGTTCAGTAGAAAGCATGCTGGGTGGAGAAAAAAAAGCAGGAAGGCTCTTAAATGCTAAAAGTATAACATGTTCTGAGAACAACATAGATTCAGTTTGACTTGAGGTTAAGAAGTAAGATGAAATTAATGTGCACTTTAGATACTCCTTTGAATGCATTTTTAAGCACCTGCAGAGGACTAGATAAGGGAGCATATGATTTGATTTTCATTATATCAGAATCATAACAATACATACAACAGTTATTTTGAAAGTTTTCCCTTTAAGACTAAGAAAAAAATAAATATGCCCAATATCACCATTTCTGTTTGGTGTTTATCACCAAAATATCACCATTTCCATTTCTGTTAGGAGTTTTGGGTAGACTGGGAAGATCACAACAGGAAATAAGAAAAAATCTAAGTTGGGAAAGAAGTGAAACACTCACTATTCACAGAAGATATGATATGGCATGATATATGGAGAATCATAAAACTGCCATCAAAAATAGAAAATAATAATTGAATAAATAAATGGAAATAATAATTCAATAAATTATAGTGACATGCTGTAAAATTAAAATACAAAAATCCAGTGCATTTTTATATAAAAACAAGAAAAATAAACTAGCTCCATTTACAATTGCTTTAAACAAATACTGGGAATTGAGCTAACCAAAGAGGTGAATGACTTATATAATAGTAATTCTAAAACATCAATGAAGGAGTTAGATTGTGACTGTAAGAGACAGAAAGACATATCATGCTCATGGATAGGAAGCATCAATATTATCAAAATTACCTAAAGTAAAAAATCAAATTTACCTAAAAATCAAAATTACCTAAAGTAAACACAATTTTAATGTAAAATGTCAGCAATATTCTTCAGAAATATTGAAAGATAATAGAAATTTGCAGAGACATAAAAAGCCTTGGATAACTAAAGAGATGTTGAGGAAAAAATGAGACTGATCTTAAAGAACATCAATATAGAAACAAGTGTTAATATAAAGATAAGGATATAGACCAATGAAATAGACAAAAGTTCAGAAATCAATTCACATTCATTTTAGCACTTAATTTATAATAAAGAAACCATGTTCATACAATAGGGGAAAAGATACTCTCTGTAGTAAATAATGTTGGGAAAACTGAAAATCCACATGTAAAAGAATAAAGTTTAGATTTTTCTGAAAGTCAATGCATAAAAATAAATTCCAAATGTATTCAATATGTATATTTGACCTACTACAATAGTTCTGGATATGCTCTTTGAATGAAATTCAAAGAATGAGACATTTTGATATTTTCAATGCTATTAATGATAAAGGTATTTTTGGAGACTACCCCATGGCAAGGGAAATAAAAAGTAAATGTAAACAATTGTTAGCAGAAACAAGTCAAAAAGAAAAAAAACAGAAAATGGGTGCACTACTATATGGGACATGGAAAAGATAAACAAAAATCCATGAATAAAAGTCAAAACAAGTCAACAATTCAAACTGAAGTACACAAATTGGGGAGGTGGGAACAGTCGGGGAGGGGGGGTGAACCCCAGAGATCACAGAGATGTGAAATTTATATATAAATTAATTATTAAAAAGTAAATAAATAAATAAAAGAAACTTTAAAAAATGTAAACAATTAGTACTACCTTAAATTAAAAAGATTTTATACAATGAAGAGAAATCTAAATAGATTAAAAAGATAGCCTAGTGAATGAAAAATTATTTATACATTTCTGATTTTTATACAAAACTGATAAGGGATTAATATATAAGATATATAAAAAATTTACACAATTCAACAGCAGTAAAGTAACAACTCAATTAGTAAATGGGCAGCATGTTTAAATATACAGCTGACCAAAGAACATACCAAGGAGTCTGATAAGTAAATGAAAAAATACTCATCATTATTTACACTAAGAACATTGTAAGTTAAAATCACAATGAGATATCATCTATAACAATAGAAATGAAACATGTTAAAAAAAAAGCCCAAAAAGTGTTGATGAGCATGTTGAGAAAGAGGAATGCTGTTAAACTGTTGCAAATATGAACTCATGATTTCCAAAATGAAAAATGATCTAGATTTAGCATAGAAAAACTAAAAAAAAAACAAAACCCACAAATAAAAGATGACCCTCTAATCCCACACTTGGGCATCTATCTGAAGAATATATAGCCATCAACTTGATAAACCACAGCTTCTACAATGTTTATTGAAGCTTTATTTACAATAAAGGGCATGGAAATAATTGAAATGCTCACTGATAAAGTATTGGATGGAGAACAGATGCTATATACACATAATGGAATATTATTCAGTCACAAGGAAATATGAAATACTGCCATTTACAATAAAACTGGAGGAATTTGAGGAATTAACTATAGTAAATAAGTTTTGATCTAAAAGAAAAGTATTGGGAACTTGCATAGTAGACCATTTGACAAAGGAAAATACTTATTAAAAGTAGTGAAAACTAATAAATGAAGTGAGGCTTTTGAATTTAAGAAGACATGGGGAGAAAATGTCAAAGGGATATGAGAGATATGAGGGGGAAAGAGATTTAAAAGTTTGTATAAAGATGGTTACTATATTTGTCTATATAACTTAAATAACTTGTTTTCCATGACTTTCAATTTTCTTTTTGTATCATTTAAATAACACCCAGAGGACCCAATTTGTAGTCTTAAGTTTCCAGTTAAGATTTTCATTCCTTCATCCTGTCATCCTTCATATTTCCAGAAATCTCCATGATCACATTGTAGTTTTATTCCTGTTGAATGTTCTTTCTCTGATACACTTTCTGGATTATGCTATTACCCTATCTTTCTTTTTCTCATAATTTCATCTCTGTAATTGACTTCACCAGTACTCCTTTCTGACCCTCAGTCTGTTCCTTCAAACCAGAGGAAGGACATACAACTCCTTTGCTCATGTTCAGTTGTATCAAGGGATGGGGCATGGGCAAGGCTGACGGAGTTGTCAGTCAGTCATAGATGGGGAAATATGATGAAATACTATGGTACTGGAGGTTGAAACTGTCCATGTAACATATTGTAAAAGCACATATTTCCAGAGTGCTGGGAGGCAGAATCCAAGAGCACCTGTTTGAATGTTTGCAATGTCAAAGCTGCTGTGGAAGATGCTCTCAATCAAATCATGAGATTTCTGAATTAAAAACTTTAATCTGAAAAATTATTTATTTGTTTATACTCCTGGAATATATTAAGGGAGAGGATTTCATTTAATAATAATAGATATGCTTAGAGTTTTCACATAGAATGCAAGTGTTCGGTTTCTGTGACATCATTGGTTTCCAACCTGGAGGATAAAATTGTAAGGAAAAAGCAGTGATACTATTTGATGGAAACTCTGGGAATTCATTGCATTGAAGATGGGGAGGGAGGGAAAGCAACTCTGGGTTTGACTAGACTTGGGCTGCACTGTTTGGCATCTTCTCTACTCTTCTAAGGGAGGGTGTAATTGTGGCAATCAGAAACTGTGGCTCTCTATAGACAGTAAAATGGGACAAAAAGGGAATATTTTGATTAGAATTGTCTTAAGAAACATTATGAGGGAATCATGGAAAAACTTGCTTCCCTATTCCAGAAATACTCAAAATATCAGGTAGGTATAGTATAGAACATTGTTTATAGTCTTACAGAGCCCAGGATCTGGTTAAAAATGAGTTCTGGGGGATGATGCCTTCACTCTTTCTGTCTCTCTTTTTTATTTTTCTACCCCAACTAGTGCTGTAAGCTTCACTAAAGATTATTATCAGATAAGAATCTAAGTTGTTTTCCTAGCACAAATTTTTACTTAATTTGAGTAACATAACTGGTGTTAATGAAATTACCTTGAAAAATAAGAACTGAAAAAAAGGGAATGTTATGCAGACTAAAATGCATCGTCAAGAAATTTTTATAAGATTTGTGAAAGTCAAAGAAACAGTGCAATCACTCAATGGCCTGGGCATGAATTATAGAGTAAGCAATTCCAAGGATGTTGTTTATTGGGCTCTTTGTGACCTCTAAGGGAGAACCATATCAATAGAAGGGAATTGAGATTGAGGTAAAATAAAACTTCTCAGCTGTAAGAACTGCGCTTCTACATAGTATAAACTCTTAGGTAATATAGCGTTTCCATAATTTTTAAAATCTTCATCCCTTCTAAAGCAGTTAAAATCAATAAAAGTTTAAATAAAAATGTGAGAAGGTATCAATGATCTTTTAGTCACTCTGTTCCTTTCTCTCTTGCTCTCCATGAATATCCAGCTGATTCTCCTTACATGTCATAGCATATTCCATAAAGTCACTGATAGCACTGAGTAGTCACACATTGAGCTATTACTGCTAGGAGAAATGTAAAATTCAGTGCCTGTATTTGATTACAATGCTTTCATGAACAAATCAACATATAATTTTGATGTGTTTCTTTATAAAAACACCTTATTTACTATCTGGTGTTCATTTGTTGATGCTCAATTTGTTATTAACAGCACTTATGATCCATGAGTCAATTGTAGGCATGGATTGAGTTCATATTCATTAAAGAAGCATGACTGAAGAATATATAGCACACATCTACGGCAGTCTTCAGAAGAAAAGTTTAGAATCTGATCTCATATTTTTTATGGTATATGGTTCCCTTGGCATAGAGAGGTCCTTGTGGCTACTTGGATTAAGAAATCAGTAGCTCTTTACAGGCTGATCAAGCTTTCTAAAGTCTTGCCAAACACTGATTCATTTACTTAGAATTTCTTTAGTGATTTATAAACTTCTACTTTGGGGGAATTATTTGAATCAAGTAAGCAAATAATTTCCTGTGAGAAAGATAGGAAGATGGGGATTTTCCCTTTTGAAAAGATTCTCATGTAGAATGAACCAATGTGTTCTCAGTCTGAGAGGTGCTCATGTATGTGGCCTGCACTGTTTAATTCTACTTTGTGGGATAATTTGATTCCCATTAAGACTGAAGACATTTCCTATTTCATTATAGCATGTATGATCAGCTAATGAACTAGAAATCTGAAAGTGGGAGAAACTGAAAATATATAATCTACAATTCTTTTTGATTTTAACTTCCACTATTTTTCCCTCAACTATAATTTACAGGAATATTTTTCCTCCACTTACTCCAGAGAAAATGACAGAAAGCTTTCTTCTTGAAAGCTTTACTCAAGGTAAAGTAAAATTGTGTGACTGACTTTATATAATCAAGAACAAAGTCATTTAGGCTAAGTTTATTTCACTGGCATTACTAAGATAAACAAAATCAATGGATACAAGATAACGCAGATAAATTCCATGACTTCATTAGAAGAATAATGATAACAGTAACTGCTTCCCTGTCTGTAGGGAAGATGCCACATTTAAGCATGCTATTTTCAGGAAACCGTGGAGCCAATAGATAGGCTGCTGACTCTTACTTAGAGCACTGTTGATACTTATTTTCCATAAGGACAACTTGCACTGAATGAATTTGTCACTACACATCATAAGCTTCTTTTTCTTTGTGTTATTAACTTGTCAGTCAGCTAAATGTCTTTGTGATTACATTTTAACTCCCTCATATGTGCAAGTTGAACTCAACTTCCACCAAACTTCCTGTGCCAATTCCCTATCCTCTTCCTTCTTTGTTCCTTCCTTTCTGCCCACATTCCCTCTGGTCACCACTGTATCTTTCACAAAATCTAAGAATTGCCTTTACAAACTTCTGCCAGTATATGTATTTGGTTACTTGTATTTCATAGATAAGTAAAACCAACCAATATATCTCTTTCAAGTTCTGACTAATTTCATTTAGTATAATTGCTTCAAGGTCCAACATTTCTCCCCGAAACACTATTTCATCATTTTTAAATAGTTGAATAGTATTTCATCGTGTACCGACACAACAATTTCTTTATCTGGTCATTCATGGTTTCTTTATCTGGTCATATGCCATTGGACACTTAGATTGGTCCATTATCTGAGCTATTGTTCATAATGTTGCTATGAACACAGAAGGGCAATATCTCTTCATGTTACTGTTTTATATTTTTTGAAGAAATGTTTAGTCAAGGTCTTGCTGGTTCATATGAGACTTCCATTTTTACATTAATAAACTAGCTCTACTTCCTCATTCATTCCTAATTTAGTTACCCCAGGTTTGCACAACATATGCTCTCTGTCCCATCTCAAAGTTTTGCCCAGTTGTTTCAGGACATTCTTGGAAAAGTACTTTGTGAACTATTCCATAGATGCCACATATTTCTTTTTCATTCTGGGCTCTTTCAATTGGAGATGTAGTTGACTATTGGACTTCTGAGATTGAAAAATGAGAGCAAAAAGTAACTATAGCTTACTAAATCATTTTTATAAAGACTTAGTAATCTTAGTGTGTTTAGGCTGCTGTAACATGATATCACAAACTCAGTAGCTTGTAAAGAATAGAAAATTATTCTTCAGTTATGGAGGTTGGAAATACAAAACCAAAACAACATGGCTTTCTTCTGGTGAGGGAAAATTTCCTGTTCATTGTTGCAAGTTTTTACAATGTACTCATAAGATAGAAGAGACAAGGGATCTTTCTAAAACCTGTTTTATAATGACTTTTTAGGAAAGCTCACCATGCAACATAAGGTACGTTATCTTTGAAAACTAAGATCACAATATATGAATTGGTTAGGAACACAAGCAATCACACTGAAGACCACTGGGAGAAAACTACTAGAGCAATATTTTTCAAGTGTCACAATACTCAGGAATTACCTGAGAACTTATTAAAATACAGATGCTGGTTCAGCATGTAGAAGTATAGCCTAGGATGTTGCATTTTTGTTACACTTTCAGGTAACAATAAAAGTGCTGCTTAAATTTTGCATAGTGAGGGTGCTCAGTAGTGGACAATAGAATTTTTGACTCACCAATTCTTTTACTCTTTGTTTGCCTATGTTGAACTTTCCAGAGAAGAGTCAGGAAAAGTCATGTGGCAGAAATTTTAATTTTATTTTGGAATTCTTACTGAGAATCTGGTGGGGGGAAGGAGGAAAAGGAGAAGGCATGCAAACTGTCAATGCTGGTAGGAAGCTGGGGTCCCCTTGACTTAAGCTCTTTACCACATGGTTTCATTTCTTGCTTCTTTTATGGAATTTATACCTGTGTTGCAGCCTCAAAGCCTGGACATGCCCCGGTCATCACTCTGATGCACATCCCAGGCCACTTCGACAATGATTTTGAATGGCACAATTAATTTTTACTCAGGGAATTCCTTTCATGAACAGGATGGTCTGTTTTTCTTTCTGTTTGGAATAAATAGAAGTTAGTAGAACTTGCGTCACCTCTTCTGTTCAGTTCAAGTTTCTGTCTGCACATGTGTGCACATATCACTTGAGAACACATGGGAAGGCTGCTGAGGATCAGTCACCACTCCAGAGTGACTCTTCATTTCCTAGGCTGGCAGTGGCTACGTAGTGCAATTTCCCATATGTACTGAAGCATTTTTTGCCCCCAATTCATCTGCAGTGCATCTGCACCCCCCATACCTTCACCCTACAACCTAAAAACATTTTGTGTCTCTTGGCTCCAGTCTGGATTCTAACTGGTGGGCAGCAATTTTTGAGACAAATAATACAGAAAAGGCCAGGGTCAGTTCATGAGCATGCTTTGATGGCCCTCCCATTTGTTTACTATATAATTATCCACCCATTTATTTCCTGGTGATCTTTTGCTTCTCTGCTAAACACCCCCCCCCACAGAGCATTCTCTGTGTATTTCTTCTGAAATCATATTGCACAAGTGTGAAAACTGAAAAACATCCCACTTCCTTACCAGTCAGTTGAAAGTTTCCTGATGACAGCATGAAGTAACCACAATAGGCAATGAGTTAACATTTTAGTTAGGAGGATTTCTCCACCATCCTCTCCTGTCAATGAGGCATAAAGTCCCCAGCTGATTTCTCCATCTGTTCCGACCATTCCTGGAAACTTTCTTTCACAGAAGACAATGAGAAGATGTGAAAGAAGAGAATGCTTAAGCATGGGAGGTGGAGGTGAAGGACCAATCTAGTTCAGTGGTTCCATCATGGCACCCAAAGTGGGAGCCTTCTGCCTATTTTTGAACTTCACTACTAACTTGTTTTAGGAGGTCGTGCTTAAAATAAAATAAAATAAAATAAAATAAAATAAAATAAAAATAAATGGAGAGGGGTTATGTTTCCTCAATAAAAATATTTTGAGTATGAAAATTTCAAGAATTTGTCTCATATATAAAAATTCTAAATGATTTTAAATAAATGTACAAGCCACAATGTCAATGGAAAATTAAAAGAAATTCAATAGGAATAGGAAAAAAATTTCTAAATTCACCCATATCTTACACACATAGAAAACTGACATATTTATATTCAATGTTGAAGGGTAATCATCACTCAGTGCTTTCTACTTTTTTTTCAGCATAGATCCAAGAGGGTAAGCTGCATATTAATAGTCAGAAACCAATTTAGTTTTACAAAGTTGAATGAAAAAGTTCATAGTTATAGTTTTTTTGTAAGCCATGCTACTATGCCAGATATCATAGTATTGTATAGAGCCAGCTGTGGCAAAAATAAGATAGAAGAAAGGAAGGAAGGAAAGAAGGAGGGAGCAAGAAGATGAATGACAGGAAGACAAGGGAGAAAGGGCATTAGACTCTAAGAGTAGGAAATTATCAATGTTTCTTCCACAATATTTTATGTGATCGCATTATGATCGCATTATACATTATGGCAAAGAACTACAGGAATGCAAGGAAACTCAGATTCTAAGATCACACACCCCTACAACAAAGTTTGAGACAAAATGGGCGCCTTTTTTGAGACTGACTCACTGTTATAATAGTAACATCATATTTCTAAGCAAAGTCCTTTACAGGACAATAATTATTACCTTTACTTTGTAACATTGATGGAGAATCTATCAACCAAGGAACATTAGGAGAATCAAAGCTTCCTTCTAATGGGTCCAGAGGAAATACCATTATTATTTTTTAAGCTGTATTATTTCTAACTGGGATAAGGATGGTTTGCTACCTGCATGTGATTTTATAGAAATAGGTTTACACCTTCTCAGATATAAGTTACCACATCATCACCAAAGCACTAGTAATCCTCCACTTCAGTCCAAAAAACCCCAACCACACTTAGCTCCCCTCACAATTTTACCCTTTCCCTCTAGCAGTTTCAATACTACAGTAAAATTTTAGTATTGTTCTTGGTTAATTTTTTCTGTTCCTTTGTTTTGCTTTCAATTCCACATATGGATGTAATCATCTGGTATTTGTTTTACTACTTTTAGTTTATTTCACTCAGCATAATCTCTTCTAGTTCCATCATGTTGATGTAGATGGCAAGATTTTATGTTTTTAAAACTTTTAATTGATGTGTAATATTCCATCACACACACACAAAACAATGCTTTTTTTTGTTGGGCCCTTAGGTTGTTTCCATAATGTGATTATTACATATAGTACTGCAAAGATCATAGGCATGCATACATTCCTTTCTCATTCTTTGTTGGTAGGCATGCAAAAATAATACAGTCATGCTGAAAGACAGTTTGGTGTTGTTTCACAAAGCTAAACATATTCATATCATAGGGTCCAACCCTGTGCTCTTGGAATTTACCCAAAGAAGTTGAAAATATGTCCACACAAAAAACCAGCACATGAATGTTTATAGCAGTTTTGTCCGCAGTTGCCAAAACTTAGAAGCAACCAAAATATCTTTCTGTCGGTGATGGATAAATAAACTGTGGTTATCCAGAAAATGGCATTCTATTTAGTGCTAAATAGAAATCAGCTATCAAATCATAAAATCAAATGGAGAAAACTTGAATGCATATTACTGAAGTGACAAAATCATTAAAAAAAATCCTACATACCATATGAAGCAAAACATGACATCCTGGAAAAGGCAAGCCAATGGAGACAGTGAAAAGATAAGTAGTTGTGTGCAAGTGAGAATTGTAGTAAGTGTGAATAATTGGAGTGCACATGGATTTTTAAGGCAATGAAAATACCCTTTCTGGAACTATAGTGTGGGTACATGTCATCAAATATTTGTCCAAACCTATGGAATATACAACACCAAAAGTGAATCCTAAGAAAAACTATATATTTGAGTAATTATGATGTATCAATGTAGGCTCAATAATTAATATAGATATATCATCTAATGGTGGATGTTCATAATGGAAAAGGCTAATGTATGTATAGGAACATGGAGTATATGGTAAATCTTTGTGTCATTCTCCTAATTAAAAAAATCCCCAAATTTTACTGATTTGTCTTCATTTACATAACTATTTAGTTTTGGAGTACATCTCATTCAACCACCACCAAATCTTCAGTCCTTATCTCTCCTTCATATATATATGTATATGTATATGTATATGTATATGTATATGTATATGTATATGTATATGTATATATGTATATATATATGTGTGTGTATATGTATGTATGTATATATGTATCTTTCCTTCATATATATATATGTATGAATTTCACATCATTGTAATCCCTGGGGTTCACCCCCCTCCTCCCCTCCCTGGCCTCTCCAAATTGTCCCCCCTCCCCATTGTGTACTTTTGTTTGGTTTTCCATATATTAGTGAAATAATTTGGTTTCTGTTTTTTTCTTTCTGACTTGTTTCTGCTAATATGATTTCTTCTAGTACATCCATGTACCTAGAAATCAACACCATAAAATCATCAAATTTGTCATTTTAAATTGATGAGTAATATTCCATTATGTATTTATACCACATCTTTTTCATCCATTTGTCTGTTTTGGGACATTTGGGTTGTTTCCATATCCTTGCAATTATAAATAGTGCTGCAGTAAACATCCAAGTCCTTTTGTACCCACATTGAGGTCTCCTTTGGGTAGATTTCCAAAAGAGCTATTGCTGGGTTGAATTGCAGTTCCATTTTCATTAGTCTGAGAGTCCTCCATACTGCCTTCCATAGTGGCTGGACCAGTTTGCATTCCCACCAGCAATGTAAGAGTGTTCCTTTCTTTCCACATCCCTGTAAGCACTTGTTGCTGCCTGTTTTTTTGAAATGGGCCATTCTTGCTGGTGTGAGGTGGGATCTCTTTGTGGTTTTGTTTAGCATTTCTCTGATTACCAGCGAAGCTGAGCAGTTTTTCATGTGCCTATTGGCCATTTGTATTTCCTCTTTGGAGAGGCATCTTTTTAGTTTCTCACCCCATTTTTGACTGAGTTTCTTGTTTTATCTTTGCTAGGTTGTGTGAGTTCCTTATAGATCTTTGTTATAAATCTCTTATCACTTTTGTGGAGGGCAAAAATTTCCTCCCATCCAGTTGGGTTTCTTTTTGTTTTGTCTGTTGTCTCTTTTGCTGTACAGAAGCTCTTTAGTTTGATGTAGTCCTAGCTGCTTATGTTTTCCTTCATTTTTTTGCTGGCTATAGATGTATCAAGAAATGGATTTCTGAATTGTAGCTAGTGGAGGGTTTTGCCCAAGTTTTCCTCTATATATTTTATGGTTTCAGGTCTAACAACCAAGTCTTTTTATACATTTTGAGTTCGTTTTTGTACATGGTATTAGGGAGGTGTTTTGGTTCATTTTTTTTGCATGTCTTGGTCCAGTTTTCCCAACACCATTTATTGAAGAGGCTGTCTTTGTTCCATTATAAGTTTTTCACTCCTTTGTCAAAGATTAGATGACTATATATATGTGTGGTTTCATTTCAGGGCACTCAATTCTGATCCATTGGTCAGACTGTCTGTTCTTGTACCAGTACCAAGCTGTTTTGATTACTATTGGAAAGCACTAAATTTTTCAAGAGCTTAAGAATTATTTTTGCAGTGCTTTGCCAGTTTGTTTTCTTTGGTTATTCATATACCACATGAGTGAAACCATTTTTATACCACTTAACATTATCACCTCTGGATATATTCATTTTGTCCCAGAAGGTACTAGTTCATCTTTTAAATATCTGTATTTATTTCACTTCTTTATCCAATTTCTTTTGTTGGGCACATATATTGATCCTACAACTTGGTTAATATGAATAATGCTATTATGGACATAGGGGTGGGTATAGTTTTTCATGATAATATTTTCAAATCCTTTGGGTAAATAGTAAATATCTAGCAGTGGTAATATGGAATCCTATGGGACATTCATATTTATCTTTTTTGAAGGATCCTCCATACTGTCTTCTTTTGGGGTTGCACCAAATGACAGTTGCACTATCAGTGAGTGAGTGAGTGCTCCTTTTTCTCCTCATCCTCACTTTTATTGTACCTAGTATTTCTGATTACAGGCTATTCTCAAGAAGTGAGGCTTTGTTGTGCACTTGTCCTATAAGTGACTTTAAACATTTTTTTCATGTACCTGTAGCTATCTAAATGTCCTGTTTGGAGAAATATTTATTTAGGCTTTTTGTCCATTTTTTTAATTTTAATTTTTAAAAATTTAAAAAAAATTTTTGTTGAGCTATATGATGAGCTTTTAAAAATATTTTGGAGGAATTAACACCTTGTCATATGTATAATGTGCAAATATCTTCTCCCATATCAGAGATTACTTTTTGTTTTTGTAGTGATTTCTTTCACAGTACAAAAGTTTTTAGTCCAATGTAATCTCATTTGTTCATTTTTCTTCCTTGCCCTTGGGGTTGCAATATATTCCTTTTAGTTGATATCCAGAATTAGATCACTTATATTTTCTCTTATCCATGTTGTAATTTCAGGTCTTATGTTCAAGTCTTTAATCCATTTTGAGTTACTTTTTGTGTACAGAGTAACACATGGATTTAGTTTCATTTTATTTTCTTTTTTGCATATGGCTATCCAAGTTTCCCAGGCTCATTTGTTAGAGTCTTTCATTTCTCTATTGTATAGTCATGATTCTTTTGTTAAAAATTAACAATTCATATTTGCATGGATTTACTTCTAGGGTATTTATTCTATTCCATTGCTTTATGTTTGTATTAATGTTTTTATTATTATTGCTGTGCAATATAGCTAGAATCCAGGGAGTGTAATACCTCCATATTCATATTTTTCTCTCAGAATTATTTAGTTTATATATGATATTTTGTGGTTCCATTCAATTCCTTTGAAAAGAGTATCTTAGATTTTGATCTTCATTTCAAGTATGTTCAAAGTTTTAGTGAAAATTAATTCATCAAATTTTATTTGTGGGTATATTGCTCAGGGAGATAATCAATAGGAAATTAAATAACCTGAGCCAAATAAATAAAAAAGTCTCTAAGGTCTAAATTATTGTTTTATGTGATAAGAAATAAAATAATCAAGCTGAAAAGTTCATAAATTTTATCAAAGTTTTTAAATGTATAAACACATCATGAGGCTTTACTTTAAGGTACAAAGGTTGAGTTTTCTACAGTTAAAAGTAGTGAAGTACTGGTTAAACTATTATTTCTAAAACATCATTTATGGGCTGGTTTTATCAATAGTACTTAGTAACTTAAAAAAAAAAATTAGATAGTCGTGATACTCCTAGAAGTACACTGAGCTGAAATCTCAGAGTGGAACTGAGAATTTATTTTTATGGTTTCCAAGTGTTTTGGTGAGTATACCAGTTTGAACATCACTGAATTGTTTGTTCTATGATCTTTTTGTTGCTAATTTACATTAAAAATTTAAGAATTGATGGAAATTGCACTTAAAGATTATTTATTTATTCATTTTCATGGGAAGAAAACAAGTTACTGATAGGTATACATATAACAATACCACAATTACAAAATTATAAACCATGCAAAATAATATATTATTTGCTCATGTGTGATTTAAAAGTTTCAAATATCACAGGAATGATAAACTTCAAATCCTGTGTGTTGACTATAATTTCTGGGACTATATAGGGTAGAAGAGATGTCCACAGAGAACGTCAACTATCTCTGTAATAGCTGATATTTTTAATTTAATTTTTTGAAAAAAATTGTATATATTTATATATTTTTATATCTATTACATTATTGTGTACCCAATGGGGTTTTCCCATTTTCCTAACACCTGTTAACCATCCTGCTCTTTTGTTCCCTCTGCCTCTCCCGCCTTTTCCCCCTTCTTCCTTTCTTGCTCCATCATTCAGCCCCATTGGTTGTTTCTAATTTTTCTTATTCCTTTCATTGTTTTTCCCTACATCTGTCATATAAATGAGACCATCCTGTATTTCTTTTTTTTCTTTTTGACTTATTTATGCTAATATGAGCCTTCTAGTTCCATCCATGTTGCTGCAAATGACGTTTGTCCTCCTTGATTGATGGATAGTATTCCATCGTGTACATATACCACATTTTTTCTAGCCATTCGTTGGTTTTGAGGCTTTTGGTTTGTTTCCATATTTTGGCAATTGTAAACAGAGTTGCAATAAAAATACGTGTACAGGTGTCCCTTTGAATTAGTGTTTTCATGCCCTTTGGATAGATTCCCAAAAGTGGGATTGCTGGGTCAAATGATAATTCCACTTTCAATTGTTTGAGTGTCCTCCACACAGTCTTCCGTAGTGGCTGGACCAGTTTGCACTCCCATTAGCAGTGCAGAAGAGTTCCTTTTCCTCCCATTCACAACAACATTTGTTGTTATCTATTTTTTCATATGGACCATTTGTACTGGTATAAGATGGTATTTCGGTGTGGTTTTAATTTATATTTCCCTGATTATTATTGATGTGGAACATTTTTTCATGTGCCTACTGGCCATCTGTATTTCCTCTTTGGTAAAGATTTTTTTTTTTTTTTAGTTTTTCTCCCCATTCTTTGGGGAGATTGGGCTTTCTGCTCTGTTTTTGTTGAGTTGCATGAGCTCTTTGTGGACTTTCTTATCAGACCCTTATCACTTTTCTGAAGGACAAAATTTTTCTTCCAGTCATTTGGGTTTATTTTTGTTTTGTTTATTATTTCTTTTGCTGTACAGAAACTTTTTAGTTTGATGTAGTCCCAGCTGTTTATATTTTCCTTCATATTTTTGCTAGCTGTAGCTGTTTTCAGAAATGGATTTCTGAAGTGAAATTCATGGAGGGTTTTGCCCAGGTTTTCCTCTATGTATTTTATGATTTCAGGTCTCATGTCCACATCATTTATCCATTAAAATTTTTTTTAAATTTTAGTTAAATAGTTTATTTATATATAAATTTCACATCTTGTGATCTCTGGGGTTCACCCCCCCCTTTATACCTTTTCAGTTGATTTCTGTACAGGGTGTGAGGGGTGTTATCTTGTTTTATTTTTTGCAAGTTGTGGTCCAGTTTCTCCAGCACCATTTACTGAAGAGGCTATCCTTGTTCCAGTGTATGTTTTTTGCCCTATTGTCAAAGATTAGTTGACCATACATGTTGGTTCTATTTCTGGGTACTCGATTCTGATCTATTGGTCTGTATGTCTGTTTTTGTACCAGTACCATGCTGTCTTAATTATTATGGCTTTGTAGTATAGTTTGAATTCTGGGATTGTAATGCTTCCATTCTCGCTTCTGTTTGTCAAGAGGGTTTTGGCTATTCGAGGTCTTTTGTTGTTCCATATGAATTTCAGTAATTTTTGTTCTCTTTAAAATATGTCATTGGGATCTTTATTGGAATTGCATTGACTCTGCAGATTGTCTTTGGTAATATGACCATTTTGATAATGTTGATTCTACCAATCCATGAACAGGGAATGTCTTTCCACTTTTTAACATCTATTTCTTTTAATAATATATTATAGTTTTCTTTGTATAGGCCTATTACTTCTTTTGTTGGGTTTATTCCCAAGTATTTAATTTTTTTAGTGAGATGGTAAATGGAGTGGTTTATAAAATTTTTTCTTCAGGCCGGGCATGGTGGCTCGTGCCTGTAAGTTTCAGCCTATGAAGTGACTGGAACTAAGGATTGCGGTTCGAGTCCCGCCTGGGGTCCGGAGCAAGACCTGGTTCCAAAAAAATAGCTGGGCGTGGTGGCACGCACCTGTAATCCCAGCTACCTGGGAAGCTGAGGCTGAGGATTGCTTGAGTCTGTGGTACCCCAGGCAACAAGAGCCTGCGGTTCCACGGGGTAAAATAGTGAGACCTAGTCTCCAAAAAATTTTTTTTCTTCTTCATCTGATTGATTATTTGCATATATGAATGCTATTGATTTTTGTGTGTTAATTTTGTATCCAGCTACCTTAATGAATTGAGTTTATTATTTCAATTAATTTTTCTGTCAATTTTTTGGTTCTCTCCACAGAGTATCATATCACTCATGTATAAGGATAGCTTTTTTTCTTCTTTCCCTATTTTGATTCCTTTCATGTGTTTCAATTGTCTTATTGCCCTAGCTAGGACTTCCTGATCTATGTTGAAATGCAGTGGAGAGAGTGGGCATCCTTGCCTTGTTCCAGACCTTAATTGAAATGATTTGAGTTTTTCAACCTCAACAGGGGTTGAGGATAATATTTGCTGTGTGTTTGTCGTATATAGATTTTATTATGTTGAGGTATGTTCTTTTTAAAACAACTTTTTCCAGGGTTTTCATTATGAAAGGATGCTGAACTTTAGCAAATGCTTTTACTGCATCTATTGATATGATCATATGGTTTTGTTTTTCTCTTTGTTGATGTGATGGATTAAATTGATTGATTTTTGGATGTTGAACCATCCATGTGCCCATGGGATGAATCTCACTTGGTCATGATGAATAATCATTTTATGCAACATTGGATTCTGTTTGCCAGGATTTTGTTTAGACTTTTTGCATCTGTGTTCATTAGGGAGATTGGTTTATAGTTCTCTTTCTTTGTGGTATCTTTTTTTGGTTTTGGAATTACTATAATGCTCACTTTGTAGAAGGTATTTGGTAGCTTTGCTTCTTTCTCAATTTTTTGTAAGAGTTTTAACAGTACTGGTGTTAGTTCCTCTTAGAATGTTTGGTAGAATTCATTTGTGAAACCATCTGGCCCTGGGCTCTTGTTTTTAGGGGAGACATCTAATGACTGCCTCAATTTCATTGCTTGAGATTGACCTGTTTAAGTTCTCTATTTCTTCTTCAATTTTCAGTGACTGTGTTGTTCTAGGAATTTGTCCATCTCTTCCAAGTTGTTGTATTTGTTTGCATATAGATATTTGTAGTTGTCTATAATTACCTTGAATTTCTGCTGTGTCTGTTGTAATATATCCCATTTCACTTTTGAACCTGTTTATTTGAGTTTTCTCTCTTCTTTGTAAGTCTTGCAAGGGGGTTACAAAATTTATTTATTTTTTCAAAGAACCAGCTTTTGGTGTTTATCTTCTCAATGGTCTTTTTGGTTTCTATTTTATTTATCTCTGCTTTTATTTTTGTTATTTCTTGTTTTTGCTGGGTTTTGGATTTTTTGTTGCTCCTTTTCTAGGTCCTCAAGTGGGGAGATTAGAGTATTTCTTTGGGCGGTTTCAATCCTTTTTATTTGGGCCTGTATAGCTATGAACTTTCCTCTTAATACTGCTTTTGCAGCATCCCATACATTTTGGGATGTTGTTTGTCTCTATGTATGTTTTAATTTCTTCTTTGATTTCATCTTTTACCCAGTGATCATCCAAAAGGCTGTTGCTCAGTATCCATGTAGTCTCCTGTTCAATATCCATGTAATGTTTACTCTCATTTTCTTTTTGTTGGTGATTTCTGTTTGATGCCTTTATGATCAGAGAATAAGGTTGATATTATTTTAGTCTTTGTATATTTTCTCACCTTTGTCTTGTAGCCTAATATATGGTCAATTTTAGAAAATCAGCCGTATGCATTTGAAAAGAAAGTGTTTTTCCTTGGGTGTGCAGTGTCCTGTATCTATCTATTAGGTTCATTTGGTCTAGATCTTCCTTTAAAGCTTTTGTGTCTTTGTGTAGTTTCTGCCTTGTTGGTCTGTCATTTGGTGAGAGTGGCATGTTAAAATCTCCTACCACATATTCTTACCAATATTTGTTTTTAGTTCTCCTAGTAGATGTTTTATGAATTTTGGTGCTTCCTCATTAGGTGCATATATGTTGATTATTGTTATGTCTTTTTGGTGGATTGACCTTTTGACCATTAGGTAGTGGCCTTTTTTATATTTTGTCACTTTTCTTAGTTTGAAGTCTGCTCTGTCTGATATATGAATGGTGATCCTTGCTTTTTTGTGGAGGCCATTTGCTTGTAATGTCATTTTCCAGCCCTGTATCTTCAGTCTATGCTTTTTCTTAGAGATCAGATGTGTTTCTTGGAGGCAGAAGAATGTTGGGTCTGTTTTCTGATCCAGTCTGCAACTCTCCATCTTTTGATTGCTGAGTTTAGACCATTGACATTTAGAATGATTATTGATGTTTGAGATTCTAATGGTTTTCTGGTGGTCATTTTTGAATTTTTATTTGTTTCCTTGTTTTATTTGTTCTTCTTATGGCTTTGATCTTGAGGCCTCTTGCAAAATTTCTTAGAATGGGGGTTAGTGACAGCAAATTTCTGGACACACTTTGCTTGTTGGAGAAGGTTCTAATTTTTCCTTTTTATAGGAAGGACAGCTTTACAAGATAGAGTATTCTTGGCTGACACTTTTTTCTTGGAGTTTTTTGTAGGTGTGACTCCATTGTTTCCTTGCCTGGAGTGTCTCTTCGGAGAAATCGGAGGTCAGCCCAATGGATTTTACTTTGTAGGTTATCTTTTTCTTTCTTCTAACCATTCTCATTTTTTCCTTATCTTGGGATCTTGGAAGTTTTATGATAATGTGTCTTGCTGTGGTTTTTCTTTCATTAAAGTAGTTTCGTGTGCTCTTTGCTTCCTGTATGTCTATTTTCATATCTTTCTTCAGATTTGGGATGTTCTTCTCTGTTTTCATAATAAAAAGCTTTTCAATTCCCATGACTCTCTCTTTTCCTTCTGGAATTCCTATTACTCTTATGTTTCTTTTCTTTAAGGAATCTGACATATCTCTGAGCTTTTCTTCAGTCTTCTTACTTTGTCTTTCTTTCTTCATCTTCTCTACTTCTATATTCTTGAGTGTTCTAATTCATTCTTCTATTTCACCTAATCTGCTTCCATGAACTTTTGCCTGCATTTTTGAGCTCATCTATTCCAACTCTTAAATATTGGGTCTCTATCAATTTCATTTTTAGGGATTCATTTTCATTCTTCAGTTTGTTGATTAGCTTATACATATTGATGCTTTCTTTTTTATATTTTTCTACTTCTTCCCTTAGTGCATTAAATGCTTCTATCATTCTGTTGTCTTTTTTTCTGATTCTTCACTTTTCTGTTGGAGGGCTTTTATCATGTTGATTTTGAAATCTTTGAGATACACATCATTTCTTCAGTGTCTTCCTTGGTGTTTTCTGGAGATTGTCTTTCTTTTGGTGGTGATGGATTATTTCCTGTAGTGCTTGCTTGCATGTCTACAGTTTTTCTCTTTACTGTGCTTTGCTTTCAGGCTTGTACATATTGAGCAACCATGGCTTTGGTATTGGTTAGCATGTTTATAGTAATGTTTTCCAGGTTGTGAGTAGATCTGTAGTTTAGTTTACTAATTTGCCCCAGTGTTGTTACAGCAGTGCTGACACTAGTGACTTCCAGCATCTTACTTGGGGGAAAAGGGCAGGTGGTTTCTCTCAGAACCCTGGGTGGATAGGGGCAGTTCTCTGGGTTCTTACTGTGGTGGTGACACAGGGGGAGGACCCTCCCAGCTGGCCGAGTGCAGGCAATAACTTCTGGCATCTCACTTGGGGGGGAAGGGTAGGTAGTTTCCCTCAGAACCCTACCTCAGAATCTGTCAATTAATATCTGTATATAACTGGACTATGTCCTCAGTAGGTTCTGTGGCAACTATTGTTATTTTACCTTGTCATGAAGGTGTGCAAAGTGAGGACACCATTTTAATATGCTAAAGTTTCAGTTGACACAATATTATGCAAAACTAGAGCTATCAATTGAAACACACACATATATACTATATATATTTAAGAGTGGAATTGCTGGATCATAGAAATTTGCATCTTCAATTTCATTAAAAACTATCAAAATGTTTTCCAAAGTAATTATGCTAATTTACTTTTCTGGTAACATTGTATAAGAATACCCTTTGTCCCACATCCTTATACACACTTGGTGGTTACCTGAGTAAGAGTAGAGGTAAATACCTTGTTGTGTACTTTTATTAACTCTATGTAACTCTTCTAGGTGAAATGTCAGTTTACATAGTTTTCTAACTTCTGTAAACTTGTTTTATCCCCTATATTCTTTCAAGTGACCAGATGAAGCTTTATGAATGTTTTTCAAGTTTATAGTATTATTTGATGAATAGAAGCAATCAGTTTTAAACATAATTAAAATTGATATTTCATTTTGTAGTTGTGCTTTTGTAGTTTCTTAGGAAATTACCTCAAAGTCTAAAAGGTATTTACTTCTACATTTTTCCAGGAATTTAAGATTTTGTTTTTGACTTTTAGACCCTTATATAATCTGGAACTGATTTTCGTTTATAGTTGAGGTAGAGATGTAAATTCTTTTTTTTCTACCCATGTGCAAACAAAATTCCCATATTCACTTACCAATAGACCTCCTTTTGTCCTACATGATGTGCAATTCAATACACTATCATATCAAAGGGACATAAATGTCAATGCACTTCTTTTTTTTTATTCACTATTTTGTTTCACTGATTAATGCACTTATTCCTAACAAGTGACATATTGCCAAATTAATATCATTTTTAATAAATCTTTCATAGTAATCTTTCTCAAAAATGTTTTTGATACTCTTTTTCATTGCTCTTGTATTTATATTTTAAAATCAGTCTGTTAAATTCCATGAGATTTTCATGAAATTTATAGGAAATCTATAGATGAATTAGAGTCAAATGAATCTCTTTAGGACACTAAAGTTTTTGGGACCAAAAATATAATGTTTCTCTCAACTTTCTTAGATTTTCATTAATATATTTGAGTGCTATTTGATATATAATCAATGCATAAACTTTGCTATTTCTCAAAACTCTATAGAGTTTCCATTTACAATTTTATCTTTCTAAAAGTTATATTTTACAAAATTCAAAAAAGCATTCTTGTCAAAATTAGGCAGTAGACAAGTTTGTTTCTTATGTCCCCAGTCAAGATTACACTGGAAATATTATCACAATGATACAAAAAATATATTGAAGGTAACAGATTTGGAGAAAAAAGTTATTATATAGAGCTATTATCATTGCACTCATGCATACACAAATATATGCATACACAAATATGAATATATTAGACATATCAGGAATCAACAAGTTGATTAGATTTAAGATGAATATTCAAAAATCAATTTTGAAGACTTTCAATATTGATTTGATTCTATGTGATAAAAGTGCAATATCTAGCTGATATTGAGAGATATAGGCAGTGGGAAAAATATATCCTGGGACAATGAATTTTATGGAGACTTATTCTGATTTATGGGTGTGGGTTACCATCTAACCAAGGACTACAGAAGTCAGAGACCTTAAATCAATTAGTGGGAATTGAAAGAAGCCGGTGTCCATGTTAGTTTAAAAAGCAGATTCATCAGCACAGAACTTCATAAAGATAACAAGAACAAAAACATCTATTTACATTAATTATAGTAGTCATTATACTATCAGAAAGAACTACAAGTAGCCTGAGAACTATTTAGACTACAGCCTCAAATTTCTTGTAGTAGGACTCATGATACATACTGAAATTGTAAAGCTAAGAATCTGTCCAAATTCCATTCATTTTGTTGTTGTTGGATCACCTAAATTATGGATTCACTGGTGATCCGTTTCTGGATGGATAGTGTAAATTTTCACTGGAATGGCCACCTCTTTAGTGTCAGTTAGGAAATTGCAATCACTTAGTGTTCATTATTTCACTATAGAGCCTATGTTACGCTCTAGTCCAGATTCACCCACTTAGAGATTGTAAGCCCTTCCCTTCTTCTTAAAAATTGTTAGCTGTTACTTATGAGAGAAATGGACAGTCTATTTATACATGACCACATCCTTTTTTTTTTTTTAGAAGAATGCCTATAATTTTTATTGGTTGCAAAGGTAGGTGGTTTATTATTAGCAAATATTAACAAAATTGTTTCTTTTTAGTTAAAGATAGTGAAAGTAATGATATAACATTTTTTATCATCCAAGTTTCCAGTTTCTCTAAGTACTGATAATCTTCAGTTGACCCTTAAACCCTAAATTAAAACAGTATTTGTTAAAATTATTTTATTATTTTAATTGATTAGTTATATATCATACATCTAAATAGATATAGATATATAACATATCTAGATATCCAGATATAGATATATATCTTTTACATCATTGTCTACTCTGAGGTTTTCCCACTACCTTATCACCTGTGAATATCTTAATCTCTTGTGCCTATCCCTCCCCCGATTTTAGTCCCCTCTCCCTCTCTTGCTCTATTCTTCAGTTCTGCTGACAGTTTTAAATTTTTCTTGTACATTTATTTGTTTTCCCTATATCCCTCATATTAGTGAGGCCAGCCAATATTTCTTTTTTCTCCTTTTCTTTCTGGCTTATTTCTGCTAATATGATTCCTTCAAGCTCCAGCCATGTTCCTGCAAATGATGTAAATTTGTCTCTTTTAACTGATGAATAATATCCCATTGTGTACATATACCACAACTTTCCGACCCATTCTTCTGTTTTGGGGCATTTGGGTTGTTTTCATATCCTTTTTTAGTTTGTTTACAATAAAATAATGCTGCAATAAACATCCGAGTACAGTTATCTCTTTGAATTAGTGTTTTTGTATCCTTTGGGTAGATTCCAGAAGAAGAATTTCTGGATCAAATGGTAGTTCCATATTCATTAGTTAAAGATTCCCCCATTCAGCTTTCCACAGTAGCTGGAACAGGTTGCATTCCCACCATCATTGTAAGTGATAGTGGTCCATCCTATTCACATCCATGCCAGCATTTGTTGTTACCTTTTTTTTTTTTCAATATGAGCCATTCTTACTTGTATGAGATGGTATCTCATTGTAGTTTTGATTTGCATTTCCCTGATAATTAGTGATGTTGAAAACTTTTCAGATGCTTGTTGGCCATTGTATTTCTTCTTTGGAGTGATTAGACTCTTATCAGTTATATGGAGGGAAAAGTTTTTCCCAAGCACTTGGTTTCTTATTGTTTTGGTTAGTATTTTGCTGTACAGAATTCTTTAAATTTGATGTAGTCCCAGCTGTTCATATCCTCCTTCATTTTTCTTAGCATCTGTAGATGTGTCCTGAAAGAGGTTCCTTATGTGTAGATCATGGAAATTTTCTCCATAGTTTCTTCTATGTATTTTATAGTTTCAGGGCTTACAACCCAGTTTTTTAGCCACTTTGAATTGACTTTTGTACATGGTGTGAAGGAGTAGCCTAGGTTCATTATTTTGCATGTAGCAGTCCAGTTTTCCCAGCACCATTTGTTGAAGAGACTATCCTTGTTCCAGGGTATGGTTTTTGCCTCTTTGTCGTAGATTAGCAATTATTGATTATACACACGTGGCTTTATTTCTGGACTTTCAGATCTGTTTCATTGCTCTGTGTGTCTGTTTTTATTCCAGTAGCACGCTGTCTTTATTATTATTATGTATTGGTGGTATAATTTAAGGTCTGTCAATGCAATCCCTCCATTCTCTCTCCTTTTTGTTCAAGAGAGCTTTGGCTATTTGAGGTTTTTTAATTATTCCATATGAATTTCAATAGTAATTTGTTCTCTTTCTTTAAAGAATATCATAGAGATTCTTACTGGGATTGCACTGAATCTGTAGATTGCTTTTGATAGGTTGGCCATTTTGATAATGTTGTATCTTCTAATCCATGAACAGGGAATGTCTTTCCTTTTCTTTATGTCTTTTACAATTTCTTTTATTTATTTGTTTGTTTATTTAAAATTTTTTAATTTTATTTATAAATTCTTACATAAGTAAATAAGGTAAATGGTTGCTGGCATGCCTTCCCTCTCCCACCCCTACCCCTTTGTGTTCACTCAGTCTCCACTCTCATTGTTCTTTTTTGGTTTATGTTGGGTTCATTGGTCCTTTGGTCTCTTTATCTGTGACTGTATCCATTTGTCTGATGAGGGACTGTGAGCCAGGCCCATGGCACATTGTGCTTTATGGTTTGTAGTCCTTAGGTTTGTATTGGGCACCCAGTCCATGTTCATTTGGGGTCAATCGATGTCTTCTAGTTGCTAGCTTCAGTACAATCTCCTTGCCATTCTGCTATCACTGTACCTCATTTCTCTGACCTCTGGCTTTGGAGATACTTTCCCCCAGCCTTTGTCAGTGAAGAGATTTCTCCATGAAGGCAGGCATCCCCTGATGGACCTTGCAGGTCACCTCCTCTCCGTCTGTTTGCAGATTTGCTGTGGAGCCAATGCCCTGACTCTGCAGGCCTCGTCTCCCAAAGCTTGGGGAGGGAGCCAGGTTTCCTTGGGTGGCAAATTCCACCTGGGTTTTTGATTCATCAGTTTCCAGTGAAGCAATAGATGAAGGTCTGATAGGTCTTTACCACAGTTATTTCTCCATTCCAACATCTACTATCTTTCTGAATGGTCCTTATTCTGTGTACCATACACGTGCATGCGCAGGTTCTTTTCTGGCCCCTCATCTGTTCTATATGTCGCTGTGTGCACATTTATGCTATTAGTCCTCCTGTGAGCTAAGTGGAGTAAAGGTAAAGCAGCAAGGGTGCCCTATTCCTGGATCAAGGATGGATCCAGTCTTGCCCCACCCCTGCATCCCCCTTACCTTCCAGGTTGACGGCAGAGGGGCCCAGTGGGTGCTGTATGGTTGCTGAGTGGGTGCAGCCTCTGGCCTAGGTTCGCCAGCAGCTGCGGGCACCTGCTGATCAGGGCAGGCGCAGATCCCATCCTTTTACTATTTCTTTTAACAATGCTTTATAGTTCTTTTTGTATAGGTCTTTCATGTCTTTTGTTAACTTTATTCCCAGGTATTTAATTTTTATTGATACACTTGTCAATGGAGTTGTTTTCTTAATTTCTTCTTCAGACCGACTTTTTGCATATAAGAAAGTGACTGATTTTTGTGTGTTAATTTTGTAACTGGTTACCTTACTGAACTGGTTTATTGTTTTCATTAGTTTTTCTGTAGAGTTTTTAGGATTTTCTATATAAATTATCATGTCATCAGCAAGCAGTGATTATTTTACTTCTTTCCCTATTTGGATTCTTTGTATGTTCTTTTCTTGCCTGATTGCTCTAGCTAGGATTTCCAGTATTATATTGAAAAGCAGTGGTGAGAGTGAACCGCTTGTCTTGTTCCTGATCTCAAAGGGAAGGCTTTTAATTTTTCATCATTTAGAATGATGTTGGCTGTGGGTTTGCTTTTATTATATATTGCATATATTGCTTTTATTATATTAAGTTATGTTCCTTCTATGCCCAGAATTCTGAGGACCTTCATCATAAATGGATGTTGCACTGTGTCAAATGGTTTCTCAACATCTATTGATATGATCCTGTGGTTTTTATTTCTCTTTTTGTTGATTAGCTGAATTACATTAGTTAATTTTCAGGTGCTGAACCATCCTTGTTTCACTGGGGCAAATCTTACTTGGTCATGGTTTATTATCTTTTTGATGCATTGCGTGTTTCTATTTGCTAGAATTTTTGCATCTGTGTTTATTAGAGAGATCAGCCTATAGTTTCTTTGTGTTATCTTTGTCTGGTTTTTGTATTAGTGTGATGTTGGCTTCATAGACTGTATTTGGTAGTGCTACTGATGTCTCTATTTTTTTGAAAGAGTTCTTGGTAAGATAGGCACTAGTTCCTCTCTGAACATCTGGTAGAACTCATTTGTAAATCAATCTGGTCCAGGGCTTTTGTTTTCGGGGAATAATTTTATTATCGTTTCAATTTTGCTGCTTGCTATTGCTTTATTTAGACTTTCTATGTCTTCTTTATCCAGTTTTGGATGGATGTATGATTCTAAAAAATTATCTATCTCATTGAGGTTGTTAAACTTTTTGCATATAGATCTCTAAGTGTCCTCTGGATTTCTGCTTTGTCTGCTGTAATTTCTCCTTTTTTATTTATGGTTTTGCTTACTTGTGCTTTTTCCCTTCTCTGTGAGCCTGGCTAGCCTATATCTATTTTGTTTATCTTTTTGAAAAACCAGCCTTTTATTTTGTTCATCTTTTTTTATTATCTTTTTCATTTCAATATCATTTATTTCTGCCTGAATTTTCATTATCTCCTTTCTTCTACTTGCTTTTGGATTTTTCTGTTGTTCTTTCTCTAGTTTTCTCAGATATGAGAGTAGGTTGTTTCTGGGTATTTTCTTGTTTCTGAATGTGGGAATGCATTGCTATCCAGTCCCCTTTTATTACTGTTTTTGTAGCATCCCATATGTTCTGGAAGCTTGTATCTTTGTTGTCATTCATCTTGAAATGTTTTTTTTTATTTCTTCTTTGAGTTCCACATTAATCCACTCTTTTTCCAATAGTGATGGCTTTAGTCTCCATGAAATGGCAGGTTTGCTGTCCTTCTTTTCATGATTGATTTCTAGTTTGGTTCAAGAAAATCACTGTTTTGATTTCAATCTTTGTGAATTTGCTGATGCTGGTTCTATGGTTCAGTACTTGACAGATGTTAGAGAATGATTCATTATTTCCATGAAAAATATGTGTACCCCTTTCTTACAGGGTGTCTGTAGATATAGATGTCTATTAGGTTCATTTGACCTAGGGATTTGTTTAGGGTTACTGTGTCCTTTGTTTTTTTTGATCTGTCCCTTTATGAAAGTGGGGTGTTGAAGTCTCTTACTATGTATGCATTTTCTTTAATGCCTATTTTTAAAGATGTTAGAAAAAGTCTCTTAGTACCTCTTTTAATCTGAAATTTATTTTATCTCTATGAATATGGGTTTAATGCTTTCTTTAGTATTTCATTTGCTTGTAGGATTGTTTTCCAACCTTTAACTTTCAATCTATATTTATCTTTAGCAGTTAGGTATGTTTCCTGGAGACAGCAGAAAGTCTGATTATGTATTTTAATCTATTCTGCTATTCTGTATTTTTTTTATTGGTGAGTTTAGTCCATTAACATTTCAGGCGACTATTGATATATGGTGATCTGTACTTGGTAATTTATTCATATCTTTTCTTTTTGCCATTCAATTTGTTTCCTTGTTTCATTCTCCCTGTTTATTTTTCCATTGGTTTACATTTTAAGGTTTCTTTTAGCATTTCTTGAATGGGGGAACTTGGTTATGGCAAATTTTGGGGTGTTTTGTTTGTCTGAAAAGAACCATATTTTCCCTACATAGATGAAGGAGCACTTTGCAGAATAAAGTATACTTGGCTGGCATTTTTTATCTTGGAATTTTTGTATACCTCACTCACTCTCTTCTTGTTCTAAATGTCTCTTCTGAGAAGTCTGAGATGATCCTAACAAATTTTCCTTTATAGGTTATCTGTTTTTTGCCTCTCACTAACTTCACTTCTTTTTTTTTTTTTTTTTGCTTATCTTGAAATTTTGGTATTTTAACTATTATGTTTTGCTGTAGTTTTTTCCATCCTTAAAGTGTTTTGGTGTTCTAACTCTTGTATGTCTGTTTACATTTCTTTCTTCAGGTTTGGAAAATTCTCAATTTTTAAAAAATATTTTCTCATTTCCTTTGTCTTTCTCTTCTTCTGGGATACCTATTACTCTGATGTTGGTTTTCAGATATTTCCTGAGTGTGTCTTCATTTTTTTCCCCCTTTGCATATCTTTCTTTTTCTGTCTTTTTTTTTCTTTTTTTCTGTTTAGGTCAAAATCTTCTAGAGTGCTAATCTTTTTTATCTATTTCTTCTTTTCTTTGTACTTGGCTTTTCCCTGATCACTTTAGTTCCTGTATTATTCTGTTAGCTTCCATCAATTTATTTTAAAGTATTCATTCTCATTTCTTAATTCATTGATTGTGCTTTTCATCTCATTCTTTTCTTTTTCTGTTTTTTCTTTTAAATCTTCCAGGTTTTTGATTATGATAGTTCTGAGTTCTTTTCCTGTCAGGTTGTAATAATTTTTTGCACCTGTGTTGTTTGTTTCAGTGGACTGACTTACTTTCTGAGGAGCATTGGTTTCAGGATCATTGCTTTGGTCATTTGTGATTTTCCTTTTCCCCATATTTTGCTTTCACATTTGTTCTGCTGTTCGTGTTCTAATGCCACTGATGCCAGTAGGTACTATTTCTTGGTGGTATTGCTGGATTGTAGTAGTATTTCCCAGTCTCATGGGCTGCAATGTTAGTGGTCAGGAATAGAGGTGTAGTTCCCTGAAACCTCTCCCTCAGATGCTCTTATCTGGGCCTCTGCTACAGTATCTGAAGATTCTAGTTCTAAGGTTGGGTGTTGGTGTTTCAGAACTGGAGTTCAGCATGGGTTGGAAGGTGCTCCTAGCTGGTCCCCAAGTGGTGTGGTGTGCAGAACGGGGGCCTGAATCTGTGCTTACCTTCTCCTGGATCACCTGGCATGGTGTACTGTGATGGGAGCATTACCTGCCTTCATTTTTTCCCCTTTAAACATCATATATGAGTTGATTGTTAGTTTGATTTAAATGTCTACTAGCTGGCAGAAATAAGTCAGAAAGTAAAAGTGAAATACTGGATGGTCTCACTTATATGAGGAATACAGGGAAACAAACAAACAGACAAATTTTTAAAACTAACTCTCAGTAAAATTGAAGCATGGAACATGAGAAGGGGTAGAGGGAGAAAGTGGGAAGGGGCAAAAAAGACTAAGACAATGGCTCACGGGTGATAAGGTGGTGGGAGAACCTCAGGGTAGATAATGATGTAAAATAAAACAAATAAAACAAAAATCAAAGAAAAAATAAAATGTCTATCAGTGCTTGGTGAGACACTCCTACTAAAACTGTCTACACTTGAGTTTTCTCCTTTATATTTGCTGACTTAACTTTTTAGGTTGTTTAAGTTGTCTATATCATCAATTAACTTTGTAAAGACCATTAAAATGCCTTTCCTAGTTTCTTGAAACCTACTTTCTTCCTCAACAACTTGTTCCTCTTGGACTTGTTTAAAGGTGAGTCAGGCAGTAGGTAACATTTTCAAAGCAGGACTCTAGACTGGTGATGTGTCCTGGTTTCCATACAAATAAATCAACCATAGATCATAAAACTCAACCTGTAATAACAATCACTCATGCTTAATAAATTGCCAACTGGTTTGAAAACCTGTTCAAATATTTGATACCACTAACAAAAGCAATTGCAATAAACTGCTTGGTTATAAAAATCATGTAACACATAATTATTGGCATTATCATGTTCATTTGTTTTGTCATTTACTCCTTTTGGAAACAGAATTCTTGGTTTGAAAAAAACCAAGTGACATTTCCTATTCTGAATTGTGATGTGAATTTTAAGTAAAAAATAAACTTGGGGTAGAGATAAAAATGAATTTAGACCTTTTAAAAGATAAGACCATAAACTATAATTTTATGTGAGTCACTGCTCATTAATATAATAATAATTTTCATAGGAATGTATTGCAGTATGTATCGAAAAGTTACTATAGAAACTCATAAAATTATTGTGGTTTATCAAAGTTTTAGATTAATATTTTTGTAAAGTAAATGATTTGGAATTGTAAACAAGTGCTGAGTTTAGCAGGGGAAATTTTGGATTTTAAATAAGTTGAGGTCCTGACTTATTTATTCTGGCCAGGGCTTTATTTTTTGATTCCCTAAAAAATACTGAGTTCTTGTGCTTCACATGCTGCTAGAAATGGATCTGCTATCATCTTGTATTGCTTTTGTCCCTATAATGGGTGTTTTGATCTTAAACGTCCAGAGGAGAATAAAGGATCTACTTTGTTTCACAAACAAGGGGCAACAGTTTGTCAGGCTAGCTAATTATTAGAAATATGTAGGAAAATGAAAGTATCTCCCACAGTTATTATTTACTATGCTCAATACTATATTTATTGAAGTAAAGTAGGTTTTCATCATTTCTGCTTTGGGAGTTATAGGTTTAAACTATAAATGTCCATTTTATACCCTACCCCATACTAATGTCCCAATAACCAATTCAGCACATTTCATGGGTCCCTTTTCTCCTCCATTTCCACCCCTTACCTTCCCCTTCAGGTTGCCTTCATTTTTCAGACAGATGTTAAAAGTTTATTAGTGGTTTGATTTTGATTAACCCTTTGTTATTGCTCTCTATATTCTACATATAGGTGAGATCATTCAATAATTTCATTTCTTCTCCATTATTTCACTTAGCTTCTCTCTAGTTCAAGCCACATTGTCACAAATGGCAAGAGTTAATCCTTTTTTCTAACTGAGCAGTATTCCTTCATTGGGGTGGGAGGGAGAGACAGATATGTGTGTATTCTCTGTATATAGAGAGAGACCTACCACATTTTTTATGACCTACTCCTCTGCCCTTGGGCACAGAGACTCTTTCTATAGCTTTGTTATTGTAAATGGGGCTTTAGTGAATATAGTAGTAAATATATCTTTAAAATAGTGTTTTTTTTTTTTTTTCATTCTTTGGGCAGATGTCTCAGAGTAGGATTAAGGGTCATATGGCAGATCCATTTTCAATATTTTGATAAGCTTGAAAATTCTTTTCCTTAGGGAATGAAACAGTATAAATTCCTACCAACAATATGCAAAGGTGCCTTTTACTCTATATCTTTGTGAACATTTCTTACTTCTCGTCTGTTTTTGATGTGATTCATTCTCATTGTGGTTTTGATAACGAGCATCTTTTCATGTGTCTATGGCTATCTCTATCTTCTTTGGAGATATGTTTACTCAGTTATTCTGTGCATTTTTTAAATGCGCTAGTTGTTCCCTTTTTGGGTAACTGCCTGAGTTCTTTATTTATTCTGCATATTGTTATGTATAAATACTTTCTCAGTTTAGTAGTGTGACCTTTTCTTTTAGTGACACTTGCTTTTGCTGTCTACAAACTTATTAGTTTGATATAATGGCACTTGTTCATATTTGTTTTTCCTTCTGTTGTCATTAGATATGAATCCCTAAGGACACATCTGAAGCCAGTATTCTGTTCTTGCATTTTTCTGCATCCCATTTGCTTGTATGGTTTTGTTCCAAATATATATTTTGAGTCAATGATTAAATTTGAAGTACAGGTATACTCCTGGAGACAACAAAATGTGTTTTGTGTTTTGTCACTCTATGCCCTTTGATTGATAAATTCAGTTAATTTAGATTTAAGGTGATTATTGATACATGAGGATGTTATTATCATTTTGTTTTTGTTTTACTGGTTCTACGTAGATCCCTGTTCATCTTTTTTTTTTTTTGTAAGGTTTCTATTTTTTGATTTAAGGTTTGATTTGGGTAAGGTGAGCTAGCCAGGCCTGCACAGCCAACATTGGGGTATTGTGGCTTCCCCATGATTGTCCAGTGGGAGCGTGCATGTGTAAGTGTGCACACCTGAACCTAGGAAGAGAGGGGGTAAATGGTTGTAGAGGTCATGAGTGAGCATTCTCACAAGAATGAGGGAGCACCAGAGAGAGAGAGACACAGAGAGAGAGAGAGAGAGAGAGAGAGAATGAGAGCGAGAGCGAGAGAGAGAGTAAGAGAGAGAGAACGAGAGAGAGAGAGAGAGAGAGAGAGAGAGAGACCCCAGAGAAAGAGTGTGAAGGTGTGAAGATTCCTGGGAGTCTGGGGGACTTACTTGCCTCCTAGCCTCTGCACCACCCTGGCCCTGCCCTGCCTTGCTTTGAATGTCTTTGTAACTGCTAAAACAAATAAAGAAACCACCCATAGTGGTGAGCCTGATGTTTAGCCTACAATTGGTGATGAGGATGTGATGACTACCTGGACAGAGACCCTGTCAAGATTTCTTGTAGGGGAAGAAAGTCTTTTCAGATTCCTGGGTGGCAGTTTTTCTCATTGAATATAGTGAATACACATTATTTATTATATTTATTTCCTTTTCCAGTTTTGGAAAGTTTTCCTTTTTTATTTCTTTCAAATAATTTATCTGTTCCTTTCTCCTTACCTCTTCTGGGATACCAATTATCTTTGTTTTCTTTCCTCATGGAGCTGCATATTGCTTTATATATTTCTTCAATCTGTTTTCTTTCTGTTTCTTTTCTTCCACATGGGGCATTTGCGTGTTATTATCTTTGATGCCATTAATTTGGTCCTTTATTTGTTTTTATCTGCTTCCACATCTTTCTACAGAAATTTTTTTTGCTTTCTATTGATATTTTTTGCAAGCTGTAATGCCATTATTCTCTTGATTAAATCTTCATTGTCTAATTTCTGTTCATTCATTCTATTTCTGAAATCATTTCTTTTGGTTTTGATTCTATATTTTTACATTTTTTATCATAGCAATTTTGACCTGACTCATAGGCAGATACTATCTTCCATTTCTTGTGGTTGGGTGCTAAGGAGTTTTTCCCTGCTTGTAGTAACATGCTCTTTTAA
Source organism: Uropsilus gracilis (assembly GCA_004024945.1). Lineage (NCBI taxonomy): Eukaryota > Metazoa > Chordata > Mammalia > Eulipotyphla > Talpidae > Uropsilus > Uropsilus gracilis. The sequence continues at coordinate 21,025 of PVHY01000102.1, read as the reverse complement.
AATCTCAAGTTGTTTTGTGTTGCGTAGGCTTTTTATTTTTGTCTGCCATATTAAATTTTCTCTCCTGGAATTTGTATTTCCAGTTCTACAAACTGGAAGTTTCATTGAGAGCACAATGAGGAAGAGAGAGGTACCACTTCTGACTGCACACTCTGGCATAGCATCCAGGGAGCCCTTAGTTTGTAGGTGCTTTGTTTTCTGTAGTTATCTGTAGTTTCTCACTATACACTCTGGGTGCTAAATTGGGGTTTTCAAATGAGAGAAAGGTAGGCTTGCCCTCATTTTATTCTGAAGCTTGATGTCACAAAGTCCTTCTGAAAAATCTATGTACTGATACTGCTTTTCCTTGAAGTGAGACCAGGTGGGCACTTGGTCTTACAATTGCTTTGTGAGCACAGGATGGATGTCATGTACTGATGAGAAAGGATGTTGTGGGTATGCTCCCAGTCTCTGGGAAACTCTTGGTCTTGAAGTCTCCTGTCAAAAAGTCTACGCATTCAATACATCTGGCAATGTTGCTCCTCCCCCTACCCTGAGGCTAGACAGTCTCCTTTGCTTACACACTCTTTGTAAGCACAGTCTAGAGGTTATGCCTGTGTGGGAGGGAAGTGATGGCCTCTAGTCTCTGGGTCGCCTGTGATGTAGAAACTCCCCTGTGGAAAAATTCATTTATGTGATAAGCCTGGTAGTGCTGCACTTTCACTGACAGTGGAGGCAGACTGGTACTGTGAACTCAGTCAGAGTTCATAAACAGGTAGGAGAGGGAGCTAGCTGTGGATTTAGCCCTACTGTCTGCAAAGTTTGTGCTCTGGAAGCCATTTGTCCATGTGTACCATATGACTGTCTACCTTGGAGCTAGACAGTTTCCTTTGTGTGACACCTCTTGTAAACTTAAGTCAAAGGTTGTATATAGATGACAACCTCCCAATTTTATGCAGTTTTACACAACATTGGGTATATATGTTTAGTAAGAATCCTGTTGCATAACAGGTAAGAGAGCTGTTGATCTCAGGAAGCCAACTACTAGTGACAACTAACTGCCAAGAACCTTCAGATTTGGTTGCTTAGTATCTCAGTATTTGGGAACAAAAGGTAAGCAACTTTGTTGATGCTTTCTGTATAAAATTGATTAAAATGTTAGGTTATTTTTTGATAGTGTGGGCTAGGTCAATAGCAATAGACTGCTCATGATGAAGTGAGAAATGTCTACATAAGCAAGTTCTATGATTTCCTTGGAGCCTATGTAAAACTCATCAATTAACAACGAAATGGAGGTTTCACCAATGGGACTCAGCACCAACCAGGTGCAGGAAAAGTGTGAAAAACACCTACTACCTCTTAAAAGACCTTCAAATTAATTCCAGCTGTCAAACCCTCTGAGCCTACATTGTGCATTTTCTCTTGCTGTAAGGTTTCAACCATTATATATCTTAATTATGTAAAAAGAAGTTAAACCAAAAAGGATGGGTGATTTACCAAATACTTGGTAAAAAGATTTAATTAGAACCTATCTATCTATCTATCTATCTATCTATCTATCTATCTATCTATCTATCTATCTATCTATCTATCTATCATCTATCTATTTTTATTGAGACCAGCATACCCTGATACCAAAATCTTATTGTAACTTTAATTAGACTTGGTAACTTTCCCCATAAGTTTTCTTTTTTTTGGGGGGGGGGGTCACATGAATTAACTGTGTAAATAAAAGTTCTATTTGTGAACAAGAACACAAAAACTACCCTTTTGCCAGAAAGATTTTCATGTATTATATGAAGATCTAATCAGTTAACACCTGCTGATAATGTGATAAAGAGGAAAAATACTCAAAAGAAGGTAAGCTTATGATATGATGTTACAGTAGCCTGCATAGCAGTTTTTTGACTTTCCCATGCATTCCTTTCTTCATAATTAGTCTAATCAGTGAAGGTAGGTTTTACCAGACCAGGGACTAATTCAGGAATTATCAGTCAACTGGGACCACTGAAATATAAGGGATATTCAGGATAGCTTAAAAAATCAGTTGAGAGGCGAGATAGAGAAAAAAAAATACATACAGAGAGACATACACAGTTACTTAAAGCAAACAATAAATTGGTAGGTGGAGAAAATAACTAGAATGCTATTATTTCACCTATTCATTTCATGTCTGATCATCCCCAGATGTGAATAGGAGGTTGCTTTTCTTAACTGCTACTTGTAAATCAACCTTAGAAAAAAGCTGACCTCAATGGTAAGAGTAGAGTAAATAGAGCAAATACTTAGATCTCCTTGTTGACAATCAAGAGCTACTAAATCAATTATTTAGAGACCTAAAGGTCTTTAATAATCTCTGATGTCCCTGTAATGCAAATTAGTACATTTTTTTCATTATATATTAATCTGAGTTGAATTTCTATGCTTCTTGTAGAAATTCCAACCAATATACCCTAACATTTAATGATTTTCTGTCATGTTGCTTCTTGGGGCCTATGTACTTCCCTACACACACCCCAGTTGATTAGCCACTCTTCTCTGTACCCCAGGTCTGGCTACCCAATTCTGCATGACCTGAGTTCTTTTGATCTCTGACTTCCATCTAGGATCCACCACTGGGAGGCTCCATCAGAACATGGGAGGACAGAGGAAGCCGTTGGATTATTCTTTCAACATCCCTACCACTTTGACATTGCCTTCCTGTTAGCAACTGAGCCCTCTGTGGTTCCAGTCCCTGGAGGGAGACTGACACCAGTAACTTCCTGTTTCTTCAGTCTGTGGTAGTAAGACATCCCCTTGTTGCCTGCCTCTGGCTACCTCAACATTTCTGGTTCAAGCCTTTAATTTTGTGCATATCTCTGGAGTAGCTGTTTTACAAACAGCAGGCAGAACCAAGCAGGGCAGCTTAGAGGCAGGTTGAGATTTGAAAGGGATAAGTTTAAGAAAGATACCTGTATAGTCACAGGCAAGCAGGAGAGCTGCAAAATTGTAAAGTCATTGTGCAAATATTTGAGGATTTATGGAACATGCAATCTTTTTTGTAACTATCACCATTGCCATTTTTAAACAAATGGGCAGATGTGTTTCAACAAAATAAGTGGTGGTATGGATTTGGTCCCTGGTCCCTGTTTGCCAGTGTCTGTGTTGGTTAATTTGGCTTGTGATCCTGAATGTGACAGTATGGAACAGTATGGAGACAAGACACTAGTTTCCTAAATAGTTTCAAATAAGAATGCTATGTAGGGAACACTTTTTAATTTTTAAGGTGAGTCTTATAAATGATCAAGTAATCCTGGGAAGATAAGTTTCATGTCAAAGCTTTCCTTGGTCTAGTAATACAGATCCACAGCTCAAATGCAGTTACCTCTAGGATGGGAAATCTCACCTTTGACAGAGCCACCACCCACCCCTCTGGAGCTGAATCAACTGTCAGGTCAGAGAAAGATACTGGCTGTGCAACCATTTTTCTGTTGCTTTCTGTTTATACCAAGCAAGGACAGGAGCATGATATTCTCCCAAGGTGACTTCTGAGACTGAAGGAGAGTTTAGTTTTTTAAGCTGCTGGAGGACTTTTCAAAGTCAAATTCTTCTTTTCCATGAAGTGTTCCCATAGGACTGTCCCCACAAGGACCTGAAGTTGTCAGTATGTTTTGCTTTGTGATAAACCTGCAGTGCACATCTCTGTCCTCAGATACTAGTTAGCACTGGTCTCCAGGACAGAGAGAAAATCCATGTTTGAGTGCCATGGAAGTGGATATACTCCCCGAGTCTCTCACCTTCTGTGCTCACTGTGCTTAAATAATTGAGCTAAATTTAATTTCTCAATAACTATTTTAGAACTTGAACATACAGGTTCAACATTGCCTGGGAAAGAGCATAAGTGTCCATAAATGGACAGGAGCATATACCACATAACTAAATATGTACAAGTTAATCAAACTGTCTGTGACCTGGCTTGTCTTCCACCCTTGCCCCAAAAGCTTGCTCCTTGGCAGTCACTTTGAGATTTGGGGACTATGCTCCTCCTGGGGCTGCCCCTCTGTCCTCAGCCTGAGAGGTTGCACAGGCTTCCTGGGATAGAGCAAGGTAGAGGCTGGACTTGTTCTCAGCATTGCAGGGTTGACTTGGGAAATCTGACATGAGCAGTGACTTAGTTTTCTAGGAAGACTCTCCACTCCAGATCCTTACCCTTTATGCCCTGCTTATCTGACTCTGTGCTTCCAGGTTAGTCTAAGAATTTCTGGAACATTACCATCTAAGTATAGAGCAGTAAGAGAATAGATATCTGGGGAATTAGTCTGCTAGACATTCACTTTGGTGGTGGAGGGCAGCCAACTTAAACAAAATGCAGACACTCTCTCTGCTCTCCTGGGAAAGCAACTGTGATCATGGTCAACCCCTTCCAATTCTACACCCCCTCTCAGCTCTGACAGACATATTTTCAACACTGTTTCCTCTGGCCTGGAGTCTCAGTTTAGTTCACACTGTCTGCTTTCATATTCCTTGAATACTCAGGTAGTGAATGAACTTTTCAAAATCTCTTGTCAGAAACAAGAAAAAAATTCAACCATCTCTTGTAGAGTTTGTGATTCTTGGGTAATCTAGGCAGAGATCCTCTTAACCAGGTCCAAAGGCAACAGAGCCCAGAAGTTGCCCCTGGAGAACATTACATGCATCTTCCCAGTAAATTTGCTCACTGAAAGAATTGTTTCTGCTGAAGTTTCTTCCTATGGTTGGGATATACCAGTGGTCAGATTCACTTCAGGGATCGCTGAAATACGGAATTCTGGGGCCCACCTTTGGACTTTCTTGTTCAGCAGACAATTCTGAGATAAAAAGTTCCAAATAAAATTCATACATTTAACAAGTTCCCAGGTGATGATATTTGCCTGGAGACCATATTTGATAACTACTGATTGTATGATTGCATAGTCAGTGAATACTCCAAAATAACCAAGGTTCTCATAATTCCACAGACATGCAATGGATTGCCCTAGCTGGCACTGGACCTAAGATATTGTTAGAAACTTGATCTTTAGTATCTGGGAAAAGAAGAAAAACATTTAAAGCTGCAAGTAATTTCTAGTCTCTAAGGGTAGGGACATGAATTTACCTCAGAGGCAAATAGTTGCTTTTGGTCTGGGAAAACCACTTGAGTCTGTCATTTATTACAAAAATGTAAATCAAATATTCACCCACTGTTCTAGAGGGAAATGTGAAGTCAGTATTAGCCCAAACACAGATGTTTCAGACTGAGAAGTTAAGTGTTCTATTTGATAACATGATTTTTGGAAAAAGATTGAGCCAAACTTTTGCCTGAGAGATGCAGTTTTCTGAGGGGGGGCTGGGTAAGGGTTGCATATTCCAGCATTTCTAGGCCTGTCTCATTCTAAGGACACTTATTTCAAATTGTGGCTTAATCTTTGTGTGTACATTGATTGTTTTCCAGAACTCCAGACCTGAGATCTGGAAACTGAGGAAGGAGTTCTATAGAAAGCAACTCTGTCAGGCACTTGGTGTGTTACCTATAGAACATTTCTATCAGGATTCTGACACCATTGTAATAGACTTACCTCAGATTTTCATGGTAATTTTTTTCTTTAGAGGTTTTTTTTTTTTCCAGAGCAAAGGAATATTTTCATTGTCAGTCTATCTGAGATAAAGTTGTTCAACCTAAAAATATGAGAAAGGGGGTGACAGAACCCTGAGTAAGGGAAGGGATTTTTTATCCCAGGGCATAAGGACAGCTGGGTCTATATTCTGAAAAGGTGGTGGGGATGTGGAGGGCAGGCATGAAGTGTGTGTTAGACTGGGGAAGACTGACAGATAAGGTCCTTGGAGAAAGAACAGAGACTGTGGGCTCTGAAACTTATTATTTTCTATCCAGGGTTGCACGTTCCTTCTCTAATACGAAATTTTTGCTGAACTACTGTTTACAGATGGAATTTATTAATTTGTTTTTATTTTATTTCATTATTTACTGTATATGTATTACATTGTTGTATTCCCTGGGGTTATATGACCACCATATCAACCATGAACCATAATTTTGATCTTTTGTTCTCATTCTGTCCCTCATTTCTCCCTCCTCACCTCCCCTTCCTTAGCTGTCAGCTTTAGTTCTGTTGTCAATTTGTTAGTTTTAACTTTTTATGGGCCCTTTGTTTGTTTACCTTATATCCCATCTGTAAGTGAGATCATTGGTTTTTCTAACTTATTTCTGCTGCATGATTCCTTCTAGCTCCATCCATGTTGCCACAGATGCATTAGATTGTCTTTTTTGATTGCTGAATAATATTCTCACAGGTGGAGTTTAATCTTTGTTGGGGCATGAGTGGTTTAGGGAGGACATGTGACTTACTTGGAGATAATTGGCCAAGGAGCAGCCTGGTCCAGGACCACTACTCTGAGAGTACTACTCTGGACCTTCCTGAAGTGTGAAGGTGTTAGAATGATTGCTGCTGGGGTGGAGCAGAGGAAAAGGTGGGTCCTGGGCATGTGTAAAATAAGATTATGGACAAACAATAGGGAAAATCTCTTTATAGGTAGGATGAGCTCAGATGAACCTTAATTTTTAAGTTGTGTGATGATTAAACTGGATATTTGAGTTACAAGTGGAATATGGCTTGTTGGTTTGGTTAATAATGGATATAATTTAGGAATAGGCATTATATGTGTATACCATCCTAAGATGAACTGTAAATGGAAAGGTTTCACTTTCTTTTAACAGGTAATTCAAATCCTCATGGCAAGTGAATGTATCAAGAAAGCTACATCAGCAAGAAATGGAATTTCTTGTCTGCAGATCTGAGATAGGAAATGAAGTTTCATTGTATGAGCTTCAAAAACTCCCTCTAATTAAGCAATATGATTTCCATCAATTCTATAAATCTTTCATGGCAGATGCACAAAATTCCTAAACATAGAAGGAAATAAAAACATCTTAGAGCAACATAAATGGTTGAGTAGGTGCAGAAGATCACTAAAGAAAATCCATTTTCCTGTAATTTATTTGAGAACTCCAAAAATAACAAATTACCACAAACATTACTTTGGAACCAAATACTTCCCTGCTTCTTCATGAATCCAAGAGACACTCAGAATGGACAAGGTCATCCAAAAGGTGGGATGTCTTGATTTTAGCCAAAGTAAGCACACAATGCAGACAAACAAAACAATCTGGGAAAATGAAGCCAACATGTAACACATGCTGACTAAGTGAAAAAGTGAATTTATATTTAGCACATCAAAGAGTTGGATCCAGGACAGCACAGTGTGGGTGCAGAAGCCTTGATGATGATCATCATAACTCATGCTGGGAGGTGAGTGGTTTATACAGAAGTCAACCATTAATGCTGAGCAAGAGGGGGTGATTATTTTCCGTTCAAGGAATTTTATATGCCCGTTGACTTTCTGATTTTAAAAATAGTGAAACATATGAGAGTATATTACACTGTCATTTTGAAGAAACCAGAAAGTAATGTTTTCTTCAGTAATTATTTTTCATTCTAAGAGTCAGGGTAAGATTCTATGGAAAGGTTCATATGATTAAATCAAACCTCTTGCACAGAACAGTTTACAATCTGATTAGCTTCTTACATTGTGCCTATTGTTTCCTGTCTAAAAATATTCATATTTGATTGAAACTTTGGAACAGTTTTAAAATATCAGTTAACTAATAGAGGAATATTATATTTTCAACTAAAAAGATATCATGAACTAAAGAATGTTAGACAGTATTTCTTGACTATATTTTTTTTCCTGCTTACATAACATCCTTGGGGGAAACCTACAGGTGCATAATTATCTTTTAAATAAACTTTATTAATTATTTCCTTATATTGTGTAGTCCCCATAGTCCTCCCATCACTGTATCACCTGTAAACTATCACCAGATCCCCTTATGTTCTTCCTTCCCATTTTGACCCTTCCCCCTCCTCCTTGCTTGTATGTCTCAGTTCTATGATCAGCTTGCTAGTTTTGATTTTTTTCGTGACCCTTTGTTTGTTTTCTCTATATTTCACATGTAAATGAGATCATCTGGTATTTATCTTTTTCTTTCTGACTAATTTTGGCTAGAATAATTCCTTCCAGACCATTCATGTTGCCACAATGGCATGAGTTTGTCTCTTTTGATCACTAAGCAGTAGTCCACTGTGAAAATATACCACCACTTTTTGATCCATTCTTCTATTTTTTGGGCATTTAGTTTGTTTCCATATTTTAGCTACAGTAAATAGTGCTGCAATAAACATAAGAGTGAAAGTTTCATTTCAAATTGTTTTTGTGTCCTTTATGTAGATTCCTAGGAGTGGAATCACTAGATCATACAGTAATCCATTTTTAGTTCTTTGGGAAACCTCCACACAGCTCCAGAGTGGCTGGATCAGTTTATAATCCCAGCATTGTGAAAGGGTTCCTTTATTTCCATATCCTTTCAGAAAGTTCTTATTTCCTATTTTTTAATGTGGGTCATTCTCAATGTAGTGATGTGGTATCTCATTGTGCTTCTGATTTGTATTTTCCTGACAACTAGTGATATTGAACATTTTTATCATATGCTTGTTGTTCATTTGCATTTCTTCTTTAGACAAGTGTCTTTTTTAGTTCTTCAGCCCATTTTTTATGATCAGCTGTTTTCTTTGTTAATGGCACGTTTTCAGTAGAGATTTCAGAAACTGTTTCCAATATTTTCTTACTCATCTCTAGGACCTCCCTATAGAGAAGTGACCTGTTCTTTGAGCAATGGGTACAGTGAAGAGCTGTGGAGTTAAGTATTGACACTTAGGTGGTACACTCCTACCAGGCCTTGCTTCCTTGGCCATAAAATTATCCACCATCTGATGGCCATGGGCATTCATGGTGTAGACTATGTTACAATTCTTTCTCTGACAAAAACAGAAACTGCTCTTTCTACAATGCCCAACAGTGTCATGTATTGGAAGAATTACTGTGATACTAAAACTTTAGGGCAGTGGGGACTGGAAGACTTTCTACTTGACTGAAATTTCTTGAACTGTTTTTCACACCCAACAAAACAACAGGCATTTTCTCCTTAGTTTGTAAGACCCTTATATCTTATAGGCTTTCAAGTATTTCTGAGTAACTGATCCTTCACTTGTGAGAATAATTGTTTTGCAAGATCAGATTTAGTGCCAAAGTATTAGAGATGACTTCTAAAAACATGTCTTAGAGTTTTCCTTTCATGCTATGAAATCTTTTTTGAAAATATGAATGGAATTTAAATTCAAATTGAAATCTACACAGATAACTTATTAGGTTTATATATATTCTCATCCTTGATATCTTTGGCAGTTTATATATTTGTCAGTTTGAACTTCTATAGTATTTATTAAATGTTAGCTATTTAATCTATACCCTGTAAAGAAAGTAGTAAGAAAGTTCCCAGGATACCCAAAGTAGGCTGGTCCAGATAGTGGTTCTCTATATGCAGCCACCAAATGCTTGCTTTTCAAGGCACCACATAGTTGTTTTAAGATATAGAGCATGATCTTTCTTTTAAGGAGCATAACTTTGAATTTGATGAAAGAAACTAATGAGAAGATAAATAAATTGTACTGGATACAAAATATTACAGAAGTATAGATAAAGGGAAATAATTTTATGAAAGATGAGTGAGACTTCTCCACTAAGATTGACTCTGAACCGCCAGATTTTGGGGGGTGTCACATGGGGAGAAGAGGACCAGAACACTCACTTCTTTTGGACCATAGAAAACAGCTACTTCAGGAAATGATGACTGTTCTGATAAGACTGACGTGCAGGGTTTTCATTTTTGTAACACTTTTTAAAAACTGCCCAGAAAGCATTAAATAGAGATAATTAACAAAGATAATTAGTGACCTGAGTGGTTTTTCCATAGAGCCCATCTTATAGCTAATGGGTTGCCTTGTCATGTGTCATAGCATGTGCAGAAGATAAAGTGACTGGTTGTGACTTAGAGTATGAGGATGTGCTGGACCTTGGGCATCCTACATGGTATTTAGGTAAGTATAAACTGGGGTACCTCCTTAATTCCAACACTGTGCCCTGGATCCATGTTTGCTTTTCAAGTGTAGAAAGGGAGGGTGAGAACAACAGATTCTGGTGGAGGATTATGGATGATTTGCTAGTGGGAGCTATGGTGACTATGCTTGAGGGGAGAAATTCTTGTAAAAAACATGAACAAGGATGCAAAATGATGGCAGTGTAAAATACTAAATAAAATAAAATTATGTCTACCTACATCCTAGAAAATTATTTTTGTCTCCACATCCAGAAATAATAAGCTATTTTATAATGAGAGACCTATCACTTTTTCCACATTACTTTCAATCTCTGATCAGAATGCTCTCTTTAGGTACAAATTTATTGACTGTAGAGGGTCTGTTATCATGGTGAATGAGATACCTATGCTTGTTTTTAAAAAGATGTATTTACCATTGAGTGCTGGGAAGACAATTTCTGTTACCAATTTAATGCCAAAGATATCAAGGATGAGAATATTCTGTAAAATAAATTTAAAAGTAAGAAAGAAAAGAAACTATACTAAAATTAAAATGAGCAACCTCAGGAGTATACATGTTACCTTCTCCAGCTTTGCATGTGAGGTCAAGACCATTTGGGTCTTCTACAGGATTTAGCTTGGCCTTGGTCATTTGCTCTTACTGAGACTTATGTTTCTAATCTTATTATATTACATTACACTTTATTAGTTAAGCTGAACAAAATGTGAAAATATGTTATAATATTCCTGCCAAGAAATTACTAATAGTGGATGTTTCTAATAATCTCAGTCCAAAAGCATGGAAATGCGAATGACTATTACCTTTGCTCCATCTAATGCAGTTGAACACATGACAGTCTATTCTAGACTGGTAAATCATGGGTCAAAAGCTGCAGTTACTAAAAAACTTATTACATAAGTCATTTGCAATACTTACTTCTTACAGAAATGTAAGTATAATTTAACTCTGAGAATATAGTGTACCCACTGATCTTAGTTAATAACAGTTGTAAGTAAATGGAATAGTTTTAAAAAGTGTATGTGTGTGTGTATGTGTGTGTGTGTGTGTGTGTGTGTGTGTGTTGAAATATATGTTTAAGATAGGAGTGACCACAGAGCAAGAGTTTCCTTGTCTGTGTCAAGCACCTAAGAGAATTAAGAGCATACCTATGTGCATGGTGTATTAGTTTCTTTCTGCTGCAAACAAACTGGGGCCTTATGTGCCTTTCTGCTGCAGACAAACTAGGGCCTTCTTCCTTGGTTAATACTACAAATTTCTAACATTTTGGAGTCCCCTTTCTACACTTCCTTACACTTCATGTTGAATATCTCCATTCAACTTAGTATTCTGTCTCTCACTATCATGGCTATAACCTGTTTGTTCTGCATTAGAACTAGGAGAAAACTGAATTGTAGCTATTATTACTACTGATCTTTTAATTCTTTTTAAAAATGTCATTATCTCCTGAGTGAAGAATATTCTTGCCACCTTATAAAACGGCCTACAATGAGCACCTCCACTTATGTTGAAGAAAATGAACTTCCAATCAAGATTTTGGAGAAGTGGAAAAATTGGTTTCTTTTCAAACTTGACCAACATGTGCATTATAAAATTGAATTTTTATTCTGAGAACTAGTAACATGTACACAAGACATAACCCCATCTAGTCTTACTATGAGATGGTATGATGTGGCACATCTATAATGTAACTAAGGACCTTAATGTGCTTCCTAGTTCCTAAATGAAGGTGGTAGTTACAGTGATTTGTCTTCAGCTGAGGCAGCATTAATTCTTTAAATTATACTCTAGTAAGAATGCAGACTCCTTGAGAGTGATAAAAAATACTTAGTACTACAGACACAAATGTGTATTTTGCATGCTATTTTCAACTTGTCTTTAATCGTTTCTTTCTTTTTAGCCTGGTTTCTGGGTAACTGATATAATGCTCTGCCAACTCTAAGACTTAAAGATTTCTGATAACTTTAATTTTACATTAATTTTACTAGCTTTGTGATATGCTGATCCTTCTCTTAGTGGCAGTGACCATAATGTGGTGAGATAGAGTGTAGGCAATAGCCCATTGTTCCCAGATTGAGAATGGAAGTGGTACTGTGAGGTACAGATAGCAGATGGAATGGAGCTGATCTTGGTCTTCTTACTTTTGATTAGAAGTGATGACCAAGCCAGAAAAAAAGGACCATGGAAAGGTGTGAAATATACCATTTCAAAATTGTGGACTTGAACACTTCAATCCATGATGCAAAAAGATAATTGTCATTAGTTTGACTCTAGTTGGGCTCTTGTTACCTAGGAAATCTAAGCAAACTGGACTTTATTCTTTCCAGTTGGGTGGTGTCAAGCACTTGATCTCGTGGATTAATTTAGTTTATCAGACTCCCTGCCTTGCAGGGAGACACTACTCTTGGAGAATGTGATTCCCTGTCCCTTTGCAATTTTTGTCAGTTTCCATTTGTAGCTTTGTTTATTGACATTGTGGAAGATGGGCATCTCCTTTTGCCACTCAAGCTCTGGAAGATGTCTGCTAGTAAGGCTTCTTTTCCCATACATCTAAGGATTTTAATCTACCCTTCAGGACTTCTGCAGGAGCTAGCAAGTCCTGAATGAAATCCAGTTTAGAGGGTTCGTGCCTGTGGGGTCTGGCAGATCTGAGAGCCTTAGCATAATGACCACAGTATATGCCTCTTAATTCTGTCAGGACTGTAGCAGCCAGGCCACAAAGACCCTGATTGGCTTGTCTGGTCACTTATTAAAGGGCGATGGGACCAGTGCACTATTTTATCATCCTTGTATTTACATGGAAGAGTGGTGGAGGAAAGACTGCACACAAAAGACCTAGCATTTTGGGAAGATTATGGACCTTTTTTTTCTTTTCTCTTTCCTTGCCTTTAGTAGCATTAGTACTGTTGCTACATTATTACCATTCCTGAGGCCAAGTATGAAAGACTGTCTTGAACTGCAAAGAATGATCAAGCATACATCTTTCTAAATAGAGGTGCTGGTGATTATGTTTGATTCCAAAGGGACAGTTTATTAACATTATGTAACTAAGGGCCTCCTCTTGCTTTAAATTGTGCTATACATCCTAAAAACTTATTTTTCTTTCTTTTTTTTCATAAGAGAATAGGAGTAAGAGTGCTATGGAGATGGTTATGTATGCTATTCACACACATGTGTAAGTATGTGCGCTTGCTTTAGTCTGTGTGTTTGTCATAAAACTGAAAAAAATGCAAGCCTTAGCTGTAGGGAAAGCTTTTTATAGCAAAGTTATAAATCACTTCAAGGAGTGATTTTCACTGAAGAGCTGACAGCTCCCTTGTGAAGTGACCATGCCAGGCCTGCCATTCAAAGAAGCTTGGAGACCAGTCTTGTTTGTCATCTAAAATGAAAGTGATATGTTCTTGGGGATGCCACATTAGATGGCAAGATGGAGTGTTCCTATAATTTGCACTATCTTTGGCTGAATCTAGAAGGAGGTGTTAGTATGATGTAATATATAATATTGAGTGTGAAATGATAAAGCAGTTGTACACTAAACTGCTCTTCGGGGAAGAATGGAAGCAGAAAAGCTAGTTATTGTTACACAAGAGTTGCCTGGCTACCATGATTTTGCTCATAAATGACCCATTTGTGGTTATATTCCAAACACTAAGTTTTGCACCTGTGTTGCAGTTTTTGATTTTCCCACATCCTACAAAAACCCTGAACCCAGAAAGAGAGGGAATGATCAGTCACAAAACTCTGCCTACTTGTAGAAATCCTTAATACAGCAATTAAAGCTAAAATTAATGAAGTCTAATGGAAACCAACAAACACACTGACAGAGGTCCATTGAGAAAGATTCTTCTTTAAAGCAAGAGATTAAGTCATCAAGATTCTCAAGTAAGAAGGGGACCTCCCAGCACTCTCGTCCCAACGCTTATGAATAATGGAGGATACGCAATGTCTAGACTAGATAAGAACTTGTCTCTAATCTTCCCTGTTAGCACCAGTTCCTTTGTGGAAAGGAACCTGACTGCTATCAGAAACCACTGCATCACTATGATATTTCACCAGGATATAAACTTGATGGATTTGAAAGAATTCTGGAAAAAAGAAAAAAAAAAAGCCCAAAGGGTTTCAAACTTCCCACAATATATTGTTTGCCAAAATTGCATTGCTTTTTATTGTCACATCAACTTTTTTGTGGGGAATTAAGTATTAAAATGAACTTAGAGAATAGACAATTCATGAATGATGTCAGAGGCAGAGATGGTTCCAGCAAAAAAGATTTGGTTATTATTGTCTATCCATTATTAGAAATTCTTGCTGAAGGAGCCTCTCTTACCTTTGAGGAGCACACAGCTGAGTCCTTTCATATGATGTCATCGCTACACACTGCTGTTCCTGGGTCTTTGCCAAGGTGAGGCTCAAGGCCAAGCTTGTTTTTAGTGTAGCCAAAACCTTCATTCTAATCGGGACTACGATACTTTCTTGCTGCTTTTCATCTATAGTCTTTCTAGTATTGTCATTTGGGGCTTTTCATTGCTTTATTTCACTTACAATTTAAAAAATAAAAAGCACAGAAAATTTATGATTAAACAGAGCAAAATCTTAGAAAATATTATATTCTAATTAAAAAAATACAATTGCTTTCTCATTTATTTATGTATATGAAATTTAATATATATTGCAAATAGATTTAATTGACACACAGCATTTCTAAATCTATAAACATCTCGAATACACTAAGAAATGGTTAATAATAATAATAATAATTAGAAGTACCTACTTTCTAAATTCTGTCATATATAAATACCTGAATCAGTAGCCTCTCACTAATTTTCCAGCTAGGACTCAATTGTGAAGAGTAGACAACACCAAAATAAGCAGCATATTCCTCTGGGTAGACGGTTGGTTCAATGGCTTCCCCAGAAGGGATGTGTACCGTAGTCGGCATTCTCTCATGCCTCTATGTAGGTGAGAAAGTCATATGATGGATACAAGAAGTGGAGAGGCCAGTGTCCTCTTGGAAGTAAAATATTGGCATTAATGAAAGCAATTAGGATAAATTTTATTTCCAAAATTTGGAAATGGATATGAGTTTAAGTGCTTAGTTAATCACCAGAAGCACAATCTTAGACACCGGGGCTATTTCCTTGCCCCAGTCTAAAATCCTCTTGCTACAGCCTGCTCTGTTGATTTCACTAAATTACTCTTTTGTAAAATAAAAAACAGAAGCAGAGTTCTTGAAGCTAAAGTTTGACTGTCATGGAGATGCCACAGTGGTCCCCACTATTCAGTGTTCTTTTTGTCCTCTTGCCTCTCTCACAAGGAATCTGAAATCTATCATGAAATGAAGGAAGGCATTCTTCTGTGCCTTCTGTGAGCATTTAGCAACATGGGACTTAAATGCTGACTGATATCAAGCACTGCAAAGTGCCCAAATTTTATTGTTAATGAGCATTATTTCCCACAATCCAGTGTTTCTACCTCAATTTTGCTTCTTTCCATTTTCTTTTTAAGTTTGTCTTTAACCTCCATTTCCCCCACCATGTTCTTTTTGTGCTTTCTGTAGTTGCCATCACAAACATATTGGGTTCCTCTCCCTTAAGCAAAATTTCTTCATAGGAATTGGCTATTTCACAGGCTGGAGCTACCTGAGTGTTCCAGTTGGTCATATTCTCAACATATGTAGGAGCTGCAAAAAGCATTTCCTCAAAGCACTTCCTTTCAATGTACTTCAAAATAGAATCATATTTCATTCTGAGGAAAGTGAGTTGTTCTCTCTCAATGAGGCAGATCATCGCTTTTCCACTTCCTAACATGTACAGGTCTGCTGTCCTAACTCAGATGCTACATACACATCAGTTAGTGAGATGTGATGTGAGTTATTTTTCTAATAAAGCTCACATGATATCATGCGAATCCAGCAGGCGAGTCATCCAGCCCCTAGAGATCAATTGCATGTATTTGATAAGTTCCTGAGGTTTGGAAACATGGTTTATATTATTTCTCCCCCTCTGTGAAGCTAAACTATTAATTCCAGCGAAACTCCTGGACATTTCATGTTTAGGCTTTTTATGAAAGAGCAGCAAAACAGTGTGGCTAAGAATTTGGGTTTTGGAATTGAAAGCACTAGAGTAGAGGTCTGAGGGGCTCCTTGCAGTTGTCAGATTTTGGAACTTTTGTTGTCTCTTCTGAAAGTGAGAGCAATAGCCAAACCTGCATGGCAGAGGCTGTCCTTTGGAATACTGGACTCAGTAATGCAGGTGACATCAGTTACATAGCTCCTGATACTAAGTTAAGATTATTTAAAAAGAGACTTATTACATTATTCTATTCATTAGTGGTGGGATTTCATGGCATGATACACCAGAATTTGCCGGAAGTAGTTAATTCTTTAATGTCATTTTAATTTGGCAAAATATTCTCCCTCTGTCCTTGGATTTCTATGGTACCACACCTCGTAGCCATACACTTACATCTCTGGCTTCTCAGTGTCACATTCCTCTCTCCCAGCTACTAAATGTCGTTCTAGATACCTTCCTCTCCTTTCCCTTAAGCCAATCCATCAGCAGAGCCTGTGACTTTGTCTTCTGAAATCCAATCACTTCTCTCCATAAATACAGCTACTGCCACAAACATATGTACATATATTCAGCAAGGGCCACTAAAATCTCTTGCCTAAGTTATTGCCCAGCCTTCCCTCTAGGTGTTCCTGAATTAGGCCTCTCTCTCTTAAGCTCATTATCTGAAGAATTAATGACCACTTAAAAATTTAACCTTAATAAACTATCCCAAGCACACCTCCTTGGCCTTGGTCTCTGAGACCTTAACTGTACTCACTCCTCCAAGCCTGCTGAGGTCTGCTTCTGCACCCTTGCCCAACACCATCTTGCCTCATAGTCCCTATGTGGCAGCCACCCTGCCTCCTGCTCCTGGCAATCAGGAAGTCTCAACCAAGTAATGATTTCTCTCCTCCCATCTACTTTTATATATTATAATCAGAAGAGAAGAGTTCAAAGCTTCCTTTCCCTTTATAAGTACATGGAGATTTTTAGTGAGTTCAGATTTTCCATACACTTTTGGAGAGTCTTAGATGAAATGTCAAAAACAACTTCAACATATTATTATGATTTGGACTGGGTTCAAGCAACTTTGGCATTTCTAGTAGGACCAAAGTTATTAAACCAACAGCCATTCCCTTTGCATGTGTGAACTTCAATTTTTAGGCCAAAGTCTAGCTAGAAAAGTGCTGACATTTTGAAATGTTATATAGCAGAAAAAGGTAGTGGAATGTTTTATAACTTTAAAAAAATATTTACTTTGGGATTGGGACTAGGTGTCAAAGCAAGTTTGTCAGGTGACAGTGAAATATCCAGCAGTGGCTACATAGTAACTAATGAGGAAGCTAGGTGCTTCCACCCTGGCTACCCTATTAGCTAGGTGCTTCCACCGTGGCTACCCTATTAGAAGTGAGGATTCCAGGGTCTAGAACAGAAAGCTGTTCTGTAATCATTTCTAACTTACACTCCAGTAGAACCCTTCTCCTTGATACCCACTATTGTTCTGATACCTGCACTTTAATTTTATTTATGTGAACAAGTGCCTAGAAGCAAAAAAGGAAGTAAAAAAGGATCATAAGAACTTGTGCTGGAGTTGAGCTGTAAGAGAGTACCCCATAACCCCCCAGAGTCTTTGGAGTTGGCAACACCTGAAATGGGAATTCCTGGTTCTTCTGAAGAATAGATGCATCTTCTAGAATACATGTCCAATTCTGTAGTTGTCATATTTCTGCCACTCCCATGTGTGGGAAGTTGGTGGGGGGCAGGGCAGAGGGGGTTGGCATGTGTAATACTGGGGACTAGGCTCTCTGATTCTTTCTAAATATGCTTCAACATTTCACAAGAGTGAAATGTTGTATGTTGAAGTTATCACTATTCCCAACAGTCAAAGACTTCAAGCTTCATAAGTCGGTTTTTTCTAACTATTCCCTAGCCATTTATTGTTAAGGGCATTTTAGCACAATTTTTGAAGAACTCATGATGATATTGTGTTAAAAATGGGCAAAAATTGCCAACTAACAAACTACAGGAAAAAAGCAGCACCTTTTATAATGTGATTTCTGCTCCTTAATTTTTTTTTTTTTTTAAGATTTGCATTACTTGCATGAGGCAGTTGCTAGATAAATGCAATTTATCAACAGGGTTTTATTTACAAAGAAATTTCACAGGGAAAATGAAAAGTTTTTAATGCCACAAATGACTAGTTATTTTATTTCAATTACTATTTAAATAAAAATTTTAAACACATGTTCAAGATATGTTGGACTCCTGTAGGCACTGCAAAGTTCAGTTTTTTTTCTAGAGTCTTTTTGCTTCTGCTCTAGTGTTTTGAGCTGCTCCTCTTCTCTAAGTATTTTTAACTTTTTTTTTTCATACAGCTGCTGATGCACAAATTAGTTTTCTAAATTTTTGGCCATCTATACATACCAATTTACTATGACACCTTGCTGCGATGCCACACTCTCCATATCAGCTACTCTTCTGCCAGCCACCATGGCTCATTGCTACCACCAACTCTTTTCCAGGGGGCTTTCCCTGACCAGGCCACGTGGACCTGTTCTTTCAGTCCACAGTTCTCATCCTCCCCCCCTTATTTATTTTTTCATATACACCCTGTCTTCCAGCTTCCTATTTTCTTTTGTGGTTCTTTCAGACTACCCACCAAGTTATTTTGGCACCACTACCCTGTATTACTTAGACCCATTAGTTTAAGTTAGTTTCCTTTATTAGGCTCTTCATAGCACTTAATAAGTTTCTGTTTACAAAAATCTACCCCACCTGTAATAAATGGAATACTAGCTTTATTCCTGATAAACTAGAAGTGCCCTTAAACTATAGGAATGTAAATCCTGCTCATTTATTCACTGTTTTTACTGCACATCTGGACCTATAGTAGGGTGCTCTGTATGTATGTGTGTATGTATGTATACATGTATGCATGTATGTATCTATCTGGTGAATTAAAGTAAGTCCAAATCAGAATATAATTTATAAATGAGATATTCTACAATGTTAGTATAGGGTCTAAAGGATGAAATTCATTACTCATTTTGATGATGGTAGCTTTTTTTACTAATGTAACATGCAGATTTATAATCATAGGAAATAAACTAGCATATAAACAGAGCTCTCAGTGTGCAAGGGTAATGTTCCAGCACTTACCACACTAATTCATGTCACCTTCGTAGCTACTAGTAGGGTCCTATTCACAAACAAGGACACTGAGACATAGAGAAGTTGGAGACTCAACAGTGGGGGACAGAGTTCTCTTAACTCTACTTTTTTAGACAACTGAAAGTCAGCACAAGGGAAAACATATCATGGAACCAAGTCTTTTCTGAGACAATTTCGGTCTGAGAGATTAAGATGATAGTTTACAGGGGACAAGGTGTTGGGAGAACCTTGGGTGTACAATGATGTTAAAAATATACATATGTACAATCAAATAACAAAAATGGGGGAAAAAAAGGAGAGTGAATAGGATTCTGTCCCACCCTGAATGAGCTACCAGGAGTTTAACACATTTTAAAATCTAAAGAAAAACGCTGAGCAATAAGATTTCTGTGGCAGCAGCCCTCATGCCTGCCTGTGCTAATGTAGGTGATCTGCATGGTCCACGATTTCCAGCAGCAGCAGCAGCAGCAGCAGCAGCAGCAGCAGCAGCAGGAGGAGGAGCAGCAGCAGGAGGAGCAGCAGCAGGAGGAGCAGCAGCAGCAGCAGCAGCAGCAGCAGCAGCAGCAGCAGCCACTTTCTGCCCATGGCCATGCAGCTGTTTCCCTCAGCGACCTTCTCCCTCTGCACAGCAGCAGAAGTAGCTCCCCTCCTAAGTCTGCCTCTTGGGACTGCAGGCCTTGTTTAGAGAAACCTGTCTCTTTGGGGCAGCTATTTCAGTGTCTATGTAAGTGCTCTTTACGCCTCTCTACCTTTTTTAAATAAGCTTGCCTTTTTGCATATAACTGAAAGAAAAAAAAAAAAAGATTTCTGTGGAGCAAGGGCACTATCAGTTACATGAAATGTAATTGTCCTGAAGGCTGTGGAGTGGAGGAAGAAGGGCAAAAGGAGGCCTTGGGCAGCCCAGGCAGGCCCACAGAGAGACAGCCTTGGTGTTAGCCTGCAGCTGGGCAAGTGCGGTGGGTGGAGGGGACATGAGAGTCAGGAGGAGTTAAGGTGAGCAAATACATCACGCTGAAAAGTTTTCTTATATGGATTTATGTGTAAAGCAGTTTCAAGTAGTCACATTTTCCTCCATCTCCTAGAAGTATGTAGAATTATTGGTCAAGTGAGTAGCTCTTTGGCCTCCACATCTATTTCTCCAGTTTAAAATTAAATGCTGCTTGCCACATTCCTTTCCCATAGAAATGATGAAGGGGTTAAAGAATTCCACAGAGCTTTGTGGGCCTCATTAAAATAGCAATGCAAAACCAAATTATACTCATCATTACTGTTTTTGCTGTTGGTTTTTATTATCCTTATTGTAAAACTGCCCCCAGGGAAGCATTGCTTTTAGTGTAGTCACAGCCTGCTCAAATAATTAACTGTCTGCATAATGACCCACCTGACTGGAAAAGGTGGGTAGAACTTTGGCATGCACAGATTCCTCTCCCAGCAACTCTAGCTGCTCCAGAAGTTTTCTGGGCTAGAGTCTGTTCCCTATCTCCTTTTGACCAGGACCAGCTCTTAGTTTTATTCTCCCCACAGCTCAGACATTGCTAAAAAAAAATGGATTGTTATTTAATTATCAGTACATTTCACCTGAGTCAAGAAATTTAGCTTCTCACCTCACTAATAATTAGGGAAATGCAAATTAAAACCACACTGAGATACCATCTTACACCAGTAAGAATGGCCCACATAAATAAAACAGACAACAAATGTTGGCACGGATGTGGAGAAAAAGGAACTCTCTTACACTGCTGGTGGGAGTGCAAACTGGTCCAGCCACTATGGAAGACTG
This sequence comes from Uropsilus gracilis, assembly GCA_004024945.1. Classification (NCBI taxonomy): domain Eukaryota; kingdom Metazoa; phylum Chordata; class Mammalia; order Eulipotyphla; family Talpidae; genus Uropsilus; species Uropsilus gracilis. The sequence continues at coordinate 20 of PVHY01000102.1, read as the reverse complement.
TGTGGAGGACCCTCAAACAA